>PEDP01000849.1:0-16656 GCA_002918395.1 Erysiphe pulchra | reverse complement strand
AATCACTCAGATTCAAGGGGGGTGTAATGAGTCAGCTTACTATCACACGTGACATATCACGTGATAATCATGTATATATTATAGATAGTACACTCAATATTAAATCTTTATGCTTCCTTGCACTATAGGTTGAAATAGGTGGCCTTGCTCATCAACTATGTGTATCCAGAAGAAATCTTTTTTTTTCAATTCTAATTATCAAGGCTTCTGTAAGTTACATAGAATTTAGCGTCTCTTTTCGAATCGTACTCTTAACGTTTCTTATGTTATTACTTTATTGAATGAGTTCTGGTGACTTGAGCCATAAAATGGCTAGAGCATGAGCTATGGTTAGACCAGCCTTAAATTAGCATCGAATATTAGAAACAAACCCATCATCGCGATCATATTTACGATGATTTGAAATTCTGAACTCTTGTTCAATTCCTTGCTTTGATTTCTTGTATTTTATTAACCATGATCCTTCGGAATTTTAATCGGTCATCAGCAACAGCCCAGATCCCAAACGGACAGTTTATTTTATGGCATGAAGTTTTTCTCAATCTAGTTTCCTTCGTAAGTTTGCGCTTGTTCTGGGTCTTTCTAGCCCGCCTACAATCAAGGTAACGTCGGACTATTTTCGAGTTATGTTTCGTTCTTTGTTTGATAACTAAGTCATAACCTAATTCTTTTGTCCCGTTCCAAATGGTAGCTTGTAGTGATTCTTAGTTCGTATAGGACGCCAAGTGCGGGGTGGGGGGAGAAGTTGTCCAGTAGGATCGGATTTTTTATCACTGTTTTGAGAGTCGTTATGTTCAAACTCAGTATTTAAGGCAGCTGAAAGCTCGCTATTACTACCACTGCCACTGTCACTACTATTGTCAGAATCAATCTAAATTCCTGAACAGGATGTCATTCATACGATGCTCTTGTGATTGATGTATCTACATATTCAGTTGTGAACGTCATTAATCCTGTTGACCAGGCGATATGATCATTAGCAGGTTTATGAAGACTGTATAACAATTTAGTAAACCTCTAGCTTCGCTTAAGGTTCTAGGCTCTTGCTTGTAGATGACGCTAAATTAAAATAGGACGAACGCACAGGCCATATATGGTCCGTATCGAAAAGAACGCTGGTCCGGATCATTTGCGCTTTTTGGGTTGAGCTAACCATACTATTTTTTAATTGGCTCAAAATATCTTAGCTTACCCTGCGTTGCCTAGGACAACAAACATGATACTTTAAAATAGGTGTTCTTCAGGACCAGCACTCTTTTGACTACGAACCAGCACTGGTCAGTGCGTAGAGCAATTTTTTAATATTCTGCAGGGCTTATCCACGTAGGCTCAGCCACGCGCTAGGGTATACTAAACATTTATGCAGTATTTATGAGCAAAGTGTACGTTACATAACTATTATTTGAGCATAAAATTTCAACTACTGCTGCACTAGGTTACCGCTGAACGCAATGAAATAGTATTACAGTCAAGCCTATTTATGAAAAAACTTTAACATTTAACATTTGTAAAAAATCAAGAAGTCAGTACTTGAGGGGCCGCTTTACAGTAAAGTGGTAGTCCTGAAGAGTACAAGCAGTAAGTTATTTTCATTCATTGTTAACACTAACTTTCGACAACAATAACAAAATATTTCGACACTTGGCGATACCAAAATGATGAAATATGGGAAAAAAGCTGTATCCTTACGGTATCATAAGTTGAAGTTGATCAAGTCTTTAGCGCGCTTCGCAGGCAAAGTGACACTAAACTCTTGATTGCGATATCTAAGATGAGCAAAAAAATGGAGAAGTAGGTGGAATAATTTTCAATGCCTATTTAAAAATTTGTTTGAGATCTATCACAACTTCGGTGTTGATACAAAGGAGAAGTACCTTTTTTTGAATTGAACCCCCAAATTGTTCAAGGAAAGCCATTAATGGAAAATATCCTTGGAGCGAAGTTCTCTACCCTTCATTTCCATGCAAAGATTTGCTGGCTTAATTGCTGTCGCCTTTTCAGTATCAGATAGTGAGTGACAGTGAAGAATGAATGAGTTTTGAAAGAAAAAAAAGATACTGTTCTGATAGAGTGGAGTGCCAAAAGGGACATCGAGAAAAATCAAGTTCCTAGGGGCTCTGCACAGCTAGTGGATGAACTGATTTAGAACCAAAGTATAGTGTATATATTGGCTTGGTATAGCAGCCATTCCTCTGAATAAACTTGTTCTTAGACATTAATTTTGTCATTATGAGCCTTCTATTAATGTTAAGAAAAGAGATAGACCCCAAAGCCAGTATTCTGACTCATCTTTCGTCTCTTCTGCTCTCTTCCTTCCAAAATCTTGAGGATCTCTATACTCCAAAGATTTTGGAACGCAAAGGAAGGGGGTTTGATAACACCGAATGAAATTCAATTTCCCAGATCAACAGATGGAATATTTTTGCGCAAGGAAAACCCAATTTCAATACTTCTCACTCAATCATGTAGTTGCTTATGTAAGTTATTTCATATCTTTTCGTGGAGAAGTTGAAGCTGTAGTAACAACTAATACATGATGAGTAGCTATATTAGTAGTAATGACCAGAGAAGTAATAACTATAGTCAAAATTTTATAAATTTATCAGTTAAGACTATGTGGAATTCACTGATTCTTATCATTTCACATGCTTTTATAGCATCCTAGGGAATGTTAATTTATAGTCGTATTTGGTAGATTGTTATGATGGAAAGAAAAAAAGTTTCGGACTTCTTTTTAGAGGACAGATTTGGACAACAAAAAAGAGCTTGCTATTTTATAAACTTGGTATGATCGCTCCATTATTAATAAAACTACTTGATGTTGAATAAAAGTTCAATTCCCTTTTATCATAACTAGGTGTTTTTTGAATGAAAATATGATGCGCGTTAGATGAAACGAAGGTCAGTACGATTATGCAATTGTTGAACATAAGCTATTATGTAACATAATTTATGACGCATAATAACCCTATTACAGAAGTACGTCAATCGAAATAAACAATCGAATGTAAACAGTCTCAAGCTAGAAAATACAAATCATTAAAAGGCTATAATTGACACTAGATTAAACTATAAATTTAGCTTTTTTGAATGGTCAAAAAATGAATAATTTAACTTTCTCATCATTTTCCCTTTTGTAAGAAAAAAATTCTGGTTGAAGGTAGAGATAGCTCTCGTTGCGCACTAAACTGACCGTTAGCTAGAAGCCACAACTATTATATTAATCCTTATAAGTTCCCGTTGCTTATGTTTAATATGCTAAATTCGCTAATCTTCTAAAAACAATATTATGCTCAAGATCATTAGTGTGTGTGTGTGTGTGTGTGACGAACAACTCGATATTGATGAGAACCATGAATATAACCACTGTGCTGTGTCTCAAAACGAAGAGATAACTAGTGAGACTCAAAGCTCATTGAAAAACTTTAGAGCACGATTCTCCGTTTAGATAATAACAAGCTTAGGAAAGCCTAGGATGCCTTGCATAGCATGACTTCAACCCTGAGAAGGATGGTAGAATTCATTATAATTTCAGCCACTTTTGCTAATTGCTCAAGAGTTTCACTATTAGAGCTAAAAAAGCTACTTTATTATATGTTATCCTGTTCTTGATGCGTCTATTTGATGATTAAGCTAGTTAAGAGCCTGAGGCGTCTTGAAGGTCCGTTCATGATCTACAGAATGTGGTATCTTTCGTTTGAGATCAAAGTAAGAAAGGACAATGAATGTATCAGGGCTATGTGAGCAAGATGGCGGAGAGAATGATATAATCACTATTCTTTTGCTACCAAATTTGTTACATCCCATCCTTCCTCTTGGCTTTTGATGATTCAGCCCTCTCATAGCAGTAAATAGTCACCAAGCTCAAATTTCTCGCAGCCTTCAACGACACGGCCTTCTACAGATTAAGATTGATGCGCCAAAACACCTAGACGCATCAAGAATCGGCTTAGATTTAACCAAGGCAGCTCCCCTAGCTCCAGTTATAAAATCCATGGTCATCTAGTATAAAGGGCTGAATAATGATGCCTTCCGCTGTCCTTCTTAAGGCCGAAGTAGAAGTTCTATGAGAAGCTAATGAGATAAAAACATAGGGAAAAAAAGAACGGCAGATGAATTGGGCACATTGGTAGTCTAGCTATATAGGAAGGAGACGGACTTGCTCTGAGGGATCAAGTGAGTGATAGAAGAGTTTGTTGAAGTGATGTAACCAAGACTTCGGAATGCTAAACAATCACGCTTTGGTATTTACTAATTTAAGGCACAATACCGTACCCGTAATTACCAGGGGTTTGTAAAATCATTCATATATCATTTTTAAAGATCTTTTAGAGGTGGGTAATTGCTTGTGTAGTTAGGTATTCACAGTTTTGATTCCAACCCACTTTTTCATTTCGCTAGAGATAACATCAGATATTATTGATTAAAAGAATGATATAAAAAATCCGGCTTATTTGTTTTATGCTCTAGCAACGATTTTGTTAAGTCTTAAAAACTGAAAAGGTACGCTGTAGTGAACATATTGGAAGGTATAATTGTCTGTCTTTTAGACTGCAACAGACAATTTGAGCTTTGTTGTCATTCGACGTCAATGAATGAATAGCCAACCTTCATAACTGTCCTTGGCTTAGTAATCCCGGTTAAGGACAAACCTTTCGGCAGCTCGAGTAGACGCTCATAATTCAATTCCCCTGCATCATAAGGTTATAAGGCACTAAGGCCACCGTGTTCCTGCGCTTACAAAATCTTGCCTTCCCGATAAATTACGAATTTAATTAATTCCCAACCTCCTCTTGTTTCTTAACTACTCGAGTCATTTTGTTTTACACTGGGTGACAACCTCTTTGAATCTTCAAAATGCGTTACGCTACTTCTGTGGCTGTGATTTCTGCTCTAACCTGGGTTTCCGGTGTTTTTGCTGAAGATAAACAAGCAATCTTGAGTGAGACAAAGTCTGCCGACGCTTCCACTTCTGAAAGCTCCACAAGCTCATTGCCGACTTTTACTGTAAGTTTTATCTATTTCCAGAATACAGATATATTGATAGTATTTGTCTCTAATCATTAAACATTCAGCCATCCACTATCAAGGCTGAATTCGTTGAACAATTCCTGGAAAACTGGAGTGATCTTTGGAAGCCTTCTCACGCGAAAAAAGACCTCAAAGGATCATCAAATTCAAATGAAGAATGGGCGTATGTTGGAGAATTCTCAGTGGAGGAGCAACTATATTCAAGGGAATGGTGGGCGACAAAGGATTAGTTCTTAAGACACCTGCCGCTCACCATGCCATCTCTGCAAAATTCCCCAAAAAAATTGACAACAGTGGTAAAACACTAGTCGTTCAGTATGAGGTTAAGCTACAAAGTAAGCGACTCGGATTAGTTTTAAACTATACATTTTTACTCACTGTACTCTAGACGGACTAGAATGTGGTGGAGCATACCTCAAGCTTCTACGAGATACTAAAGCTCTCCATCAAGAAGAATTCTCAAACGCTAGTCCATACGTTATCATGTTCGGCCCAGATAAGTGCGGCTCTACAAATAAAGTGCATTTAATTATCAACCACAAAAACCCCAAAACAGGCGAATATGAGGAGAAGCATCTAAAGTCGCCACCACAGGCTCGAATCACTAAAACTACAGAGCTCTATACCCTCATTATCCACCCAAATAATACTGGCATAATAAAACTTAATGGCGCTCAGGTCCAGCAATTTGACCTCCTTGAAGATTTTGATCCACCATTTACTCCTCCCAAGGAGATTGATGACCCAAAAGACTCTAAACCTGATAATTGGGTTGATGAGCAACGAATTCCTGATCCCGAGGCCAAAAAGCCAGAAGATTGGGACGAGGATGCTCCGTTTGAAATTGTTGACGAAGCTGCTACCAAGCCCGATGACTGGCTAGAAGACGAGCCTCTTAATATTCCAGATCCTCAAGCGGAAAAGCCTGAAGATTGGGTTGATGAAGAAGATGGAGACTGGATTGTGAGTAAAATGATCTTGTTAACAATCTATTATATTAAATTAATTTACTCTAGGCTCCAACTATTCCTAATCCTAAGTGTGAGGATGTATCTGGATGTGGGCCATGGACAAAACCTATGATTAGGAATCCAGCTTACAAAGGTAAATGGACCGCTCCTTATATTGATAATCCCGCCTATAAGGGTGTATGGAAACCACGGAAAATAAAGAATCCAGCATATTACGAGGATAAAAATCCTTCTAATCTTGAGCCGATGGGGGCTATTGGCTTTGAGTTATGGACGATGCAAAAAGATATCCTTTTTGACAACATTTTCATTGGTCACTCCGTGGCTGATGCTGACCAATTTGCTGATGATACGTTTCACGAGAAGAGCCCTTATGAAAAATTAAGTGAACTTGATCAAAAAGAAAAGGAAAACTTGTCCAGACCATCATCTCCGTCTGACCTTAGTTTCAAAAATGATCCGGTTCTTTACGTGAAAGAAAAACTAAGTCTATTCTTCTCTATTGCACAAAAAGACCCGATTCAGGCCGTAAAGTTTGTTCCAGAAGTTGCTGGAGGCATCGTTACACTCGTTTTAGCTCTTATCTCTGTTATTATTGGAATCTTATCTATTGGTGGCTCCTCTAGCAGTCAAAAGAAGCCAGAAAAGGGATTAAAGGTAACAGAAAAGGCTAAAGATGTAACTGAAACAGTTAAAGAAGAGACTTCTGAAGCCGTGTCATCAGGTATTGATGCTGGAAAAGCTGACCAAAGGAAGACTCAAACCAAGGAATAAACATGAACTGAAATATTATGATTTTTGTATTTCTTTAATATCTATTTCATTTAATAAAAACCCATTGTTACCCGTTCCGATCGAATAGTGGAGCTTAGGGCAAAATTGTAATGCTCTTCCTCTTCAAATAGGTGCTGTTTTAGTGGAGGCTTCATATAGTGGTTGACGGGTTAGCTGGATGGGGTATTCCCGAGTATGGTCTTGTGGATTCACGCAGCTGTGATCCCTTTTTGAATCTTAGTCTCTCACCGCGAAAATTATTGTGATCATAAGGCTATAACTACTAATGTCACTTTCAAATTGTGGTAATTAATCTAAGATCTTTTCAATTAATAATTTATTATTTTGATTTTGAGCCTATACTTCCCCTTAGTGAGCCTATCCTCCCGTCATGAAAATGTTCATTGCAAAATCAAATCTGGTATCTACCCGCGAAGTCCCTGCTTTTTCCCTGTTGTGATGCTTATAAGGAATTTATTGTAAACCGTATCTTATCTCATTACAAGCCACATTTCACATCTCACCTTTTTCGCCAACCCGCTCGGAAATATAACACGAAGGGTTTAATTTTCCTAATCCAACCCAGTTCTTGGTCTCGCTCTTTTTCCTTGTGGTCAAATTAAATGGTTACAGTTGTTTATAAATAAAATTAAATAAAAATTTTCTTCTTAACTTCATCATCCCTCAACAAACATAGATAAAAGATACACAAATCTATGCCCAAGTTCTCGGCAATTTCGTCTGTTGGCGTTACTTTATATTAGGTCTACCATAATTCATTTCATCTCAAGATAAGCTCTTATTCCCCTCAACTTCTCAATGGAATTTCGTAGCACCAATTGAAGTGATGACGAACTAAATCGGCGAAATTATCAGAAAGCTTTATTGCTTCGTCTATAGGATCAGGCTCGAAGCTTACATAACCCTCGAAAGATAGTATCTCATCCTCGTCCGAGCTTATGATATCAACATTAAGCTAATCTTCCTACGGCAGAGGAAACAAAACTTCGTTAGCACATAAACTAAACAGTTCTGAAAAAAAAAAAAAAAAATCTATCCTCTGGAGCTTGAGCTGGATTACGCTCTCACAAGTGCTTAAATATCGAAATTGATGAGTTGAAAGCTTAAAGCAGTTCATCTGATAATTTTCAGACGAGGACTTGATAAAAGCCCTAATCTGGTTTCCATCATCCTATGACAAAGTTAAAGGTCTGCACCGAGAGCTCCTGGGAGTCAAAGATCTGAGAGATAAAGAATACTGGAGCAATTTCAAAGAAGTTTCTTATCGTTCTACAAACAGTAATTGTTGTATCCCGTTCTAGCTACTCATCGTTCGAACCTAAATTTGATAGGTTTGACTTCCAAAATTTTGATCCGTGGCCTACTTACCTGAAGACATTGGTCTATTTATTTAGACATTTAGACTTACGTGTAGAAGGAGATAACTATTTTTGGCCCAAATTCTAACGATAGTTAGTTAGCTAGCAAGATCGTTCATTAAGCAGATTGTACACATTTTTCAATTTTTCATTATAAAAGTTGAAATCGAGCTTATTTGTCTAAAAACCTTACAATCCAGTTATCTGGCGAGTGATTCGTATGACTTACATTTTATCTCTAGACTTATAGAATTTGAAAATTTTAAACCTTATGACGAACTGCAATAAGAAGTTAGGTATCTGTGCAAACCAATCTTGGAGAAAAAATAAATTCTTCCTTGAAACAATTGGAACTAGGAATTTCCATATATTTAACAAATTCAATACGGAAAAATTGGGAGACAGTTTTGTGGGTCATCCAGTCTATCAATTTTTGTAAAATGTAAATTATGGTTTGCCCACCCACTTTCAGGCAGGCCACTTCTAATTTCTAGTCACTACATCGTTCTATCATTTCAATCTAATTCTTTTATCAATCAAAATTAATCCCGAAATTTCAAAGTGTTGAGAAGTGAAAAAAACGCGAACATACTAACTTGATCCATTACTGAGGCAACTACAACTAGGTAATTGCATCATAGAAACTCCTGAGGTAGATTCCTTCTCCTTGATCAAGATTTAATTATTACTTAGATCTTGAATGTATTTTAGACTCCAAGATAATTATTTTAAAGTAAGAGGTTCCGACTTTGTCCCGATAAATTGGCCAAAGATAGTATTGTACAAATACATAATGACGATTTCGTTATATTTTAATTGTCATAATGATAATATTTGTCTTCTTAAAAGATCATAGTAATTTATGCAAGCTCACAAAAACAATATCCATGTTTCCAATAAAGTCTTGATGGCAGTAAAAGATCATCCCTTAAACGGACAATCTGATTTTTTTGCTCAACACTGACACATAGCGCGGGATCAAGTTTTTTGATGTTTGGTTCGTCATTAAGTGCAAGTGCTGCAAGCCCAAGGTATGAATGATATATATCTAAATCTTCTTAGCAAGAAAAAAAATCTATTTAAATGATGAGTTTCATACCAGGAGGATCTCCAGGGGATTTACCAAAGCCCCCTATCTTATATTGGGTCTGTTCAATTAGGAATTGACGTGCTTTAAATTTATCCAGTAAGTCTACATTTTCCACACAGAGAAGCTGAGGATTAGTTAGCCATTAGAATAGAAAAGCAGTGAATTTTCAGTACATTTACAGATGCTGTGACCCAAAAGGCGTAACATGTGTCTACTCTTTTATTGCATCTTCCGTTGAATCCGACATATTCTTTATTTCCAGCAAGGACCTCATTTTTTATTTCAGTCTGCTCTAAATAAATCTCTTGTGGATAAATATCTATCCCTGCAAATTTTTCACTGACATTTCCGTCATCTTCTGGTACTAGATAACCAACCTGTCTAGACACAAGCCAGCGTAAAGTCTCGGAGATATTACAAATTCCAGACCTAGAAATTGTAGTATTTCCAGTTGAAGATGGAAGTCGGTTAATCAATGATAAAGTGGCAATGGCACAGTAGGTATATCCAGCTAGTAATGGATTAGATATAGGAATATCTCATGATTCTGAGACGTACCATGAGACTCATGTTGGGAAGATTCGGAAATGCCACCATCAAAAGTCTTCGCAGACGTTAGCATTTTTTTGACGTTGTTTAAAAATACTGGTACATAATCCTACCTGACCTGATCGAATATGTTGTACCAAGCTCTCTACATTAATGTCATTCATAAAATTCTCCCGATCACCTCCTAGAATCCACCGTATAGCTGCGGCAACATAGCAATATCTCATATCTCGCCCACCCCAAATCTTCCCCTCAGGTGTTAAGAGCTCTCCGAAGCTTCCATCTTCTCTTTGTAACTTCTTCAACCAACGCAAACATTTCATTCTTTCAATTTTCCTTATATCACCAACAAGCCCTAGGCTCAGAATTGCAAAATATGTGGCTGGTAGGTTTGCAGGATCAACCTCACGTTTATTGCAACTCTCATCCAAATCAACGTAGTATTTGTCAGGAAACCTGTGATTTGGTGATCCACAAAAGCCTCCATTTGGATGTTGACATTTTATGATCCAATCCCGAATTTCTGTCTTTTCATCTAGCGGAAATGTATTTACACCTTCACCAAGTAAATCCAGAGCAGAGAGGATAAAGAAACCAAGTGTCATACGCGAGGAATCATTGCTAGTATACTGGATAGGAAGAAGTGATTTAAGACAACGTTTCCAATATTTGAGGTGGAGTTCTTTCTCAAAACCACGTCTTTCCATAACTTAGATGTAAGATATTTGATACAAATGATACAAGATTTTGAAGAATTTTCAATTAATTCCTACTTATTCTTTCCATTTTACTCCCATTTACAAAGATATTAGAAAAAACACTTGTTATGAAATAAAAAATTTTATCCTTCCCAACTCTTTTTTCTTAGTTATTTAATATCTGCAGTATTACGAATTTTATTCATTCGAAGCAGGAAATATCAAAATTCACTCAGAATCGTAGTTTTGACTGTGGTGATGCAGATGCTGATACGGGTTCGAGACTATTCTGGTCACGGTTATCTAAAAAGCATTGCAATTATAAGCGAGTGAAATATCTCTATAAACTTCTCAATTTAATTCTATTAAGTAGGATGAATCTATGACACTGAAAAAAATCTGGGTACTAAGCCATAGAAATTTCGAGTAAACAATGAACGTGTTGGTGCACTTTTTTTGCGAAAAAATACTACCACATTTTATAAGGATTTTAGGATAAGAAGCTTAAGCCTTTTGATTGACCCAAAACATATGATATATCTTCAACGGTAGTTCAAATTTTCATTCGCTAGAATAAGTTTCACGCTGCAGGCAAGTCTGTTTTTATAGTGGGGCACATTCTACTGCTAAGCGACCTAGATTTCGCTCACGCTTTTTGGAATAACAGAGTAAAAAAATAGGAATATGTGACAGAGTACCTTTACATAATTTTTAACTCTTCTTCCAAACTACACAACCAGACTTACACCCAGTTCTTTCCTCGCTGCTCGACCACTGCCTTGGTAATAGCCATGGCCCTTATATCTGCCGCAACAATTATCACATCTTTGTCCCTATTTCATATTACTCTAGCATTCTTTTTTTTGACTTCTCCAATTACGATTGCAGATCAGACGTTGGTATTCATAATCGGGGAGGCGATGAAATTGGTATGTTTGCATTTAAGATCTACGCATTTTCAAAATAAAGCCAAAACAATAGCCAAAAAGCTAGGCAAGAGTGGAAGAAAATTTATCAAAAGCGGGGTTGTAGAAGGCGAAAGTTTTGTTAAGTTTTATATTTTGATTTATTTCCGCAAGATAGATTAGTAAAACTGATAGTGATGTATTTAAGCCATATAAACGGTCCTTCGATAATCAGTCACCTCCTTTGGCGTTTCTCGCGGCTGTTCTTTTTCTACTCGGCGTTAGCGATCTCGTCTCGATTTCAAAGGTCGATGAGATTACTCAGCTTCATTGGGGTGCTCAAGGTAAAATAGATCTAAAAAATACTGTTTTTGACAGAAACGAATCTCTTGTTGAGCTAACATCTTTTTATTTCAAAGCACCCATCCGTCTATTCATCTTTTTCATCCTAACATTTTACGCTTTCATGTTCTCCAAGTCTTCCCCATTCTACGCCACTTCTTCATATACTCCCTCCACGTGGGGTGAAGGACTAAAGAATCGATTATTTTTCACTTGGGCTTTTGTAGAGATGATTGCCTGGTTTTGGGTCTACATTACTTTGAGAGAAGAGCGGAAAGAGCTTTCATTGCGTATGCAGCAGAAAAATGCAGCGGAAGAGAATGATTAATAGCTGGTCCAAGCTTAAGAGTTCATACAGTGGATTTTTCATTAGTTTAACATTTTGAATTTACAAACGCGATATTTATGCAATGGAGTTTGAGGGGAGAAAAGTTGCTCTGCATTTAGTACTCGGTCTATTATTATTTGGAAGTTTGTGTAATTTTATGACGTTGATTTCTTTAAATAATTTAATCCGATTGCACTTTCTTTCCAGCTTTCTACAACTAATCCTGCCCATTCTTCTATGAAACCTTCATCAACTGTTTCCCTTACATCATGGTTTACAACATTCAAAACTCGGTCAATCCATCCACCCTCGTTGAGACTCTTCTTAATTTGGTAAGTTTTCTGTTCCACTTCACTTAGCAAAGAAGCTGTTACTTCTAAGACTTTTTCATTATTTTTAACTTGGAATTTGTGAGTTGAATTCTCAAAAGATAATATATGTTTGTGGAATGCTAAACATAAGCTTCCAACTTCATGCGCTGTGTAGAGAACATGTAATGTACTTTGTGATGGTATAGCTGAGGATTTTAATGTTTGTACCATACTTCGTTGCGACTCAATTGCGTTGAGAACATCATCATTGTATCTTTCTAGACATTTTTCAAAATCTTCTTCTGGCCAACAAGTACTTTCGCAGGAGACATATGTAATTAGAGCTAGCGAGTGACAAATATCATGAGCTATAGCTTCGCAACGAGTCAAACCGACTATGTTCATCATATTAGTATCAGCTTGGATATAGTACCTCTCAAGCCACTTCCGGCCTAACGCATATTTAGCATTACTAGTATCATTTTTTAATGATAAAATTTGATGTAAATTATCGCGAAGTACTAAGCTTTTAATCCGACCGATTGTTAGAGGAGGGAGAAAATTGCAAATTTCATGAAAA
Organism: Erysiphe pulchra; assembly: GCA_002918395.1. Lineage (NCBI taxonomy): Eukaryota > Fungi > Ascomycota > Leotiomycetes > Helotiales > Erysiphaceae > Erysiphe > Erysiphe pulchra. Next base: position 3,698 of record PEDP01000849.1, on the reverse strand, counting down.
GACAGGCTCTGGCTGTTCTCAAAGGATGGAAATGTGAGATAATCATTATTATCTGAGAGCTTTGGTGTGCTCAATAATGCTAGATTCATTAGGAAAGTTCAATCAAAGTATTTAGCTGTACAATTGATACTTACGTAAATCTTCATAGTTTTTAGGAAGTACATCAAGATAATTACTGGGTGCTAAAAGTCTGGAGATCTTCCTACTTTCAATTAAGCCTGACACAGCAGATATGCTATGTTTTAATCTATCAGAGACCTCCCTCATTTCAAAGATGGAATTATAACTTCCATAATGAAATGATGACCTGATATTGGATGATATGTGTCCATTTACTTCTTGATAAAACTTTTGTTGCTTTCTTAGATGTTCGGCAGGAGATCTTAAATTTGTCGCTTCGCCTGGCAAATTCTCAAATGGGTGTGGATGAAATGTTGATATTCTATCAAATAAAGTGTATGAAAGTGTATCAAACTGGATATGCTTAATAGCAAGACGTTGATAAATCCTCATTGCTAGTGATCCGCAACCGAGATAAGAGTAAAGTCGCAATAGTAGAAGCAAGATCTGAAAATTATGATTCGAGTGCTTCAGTGCGAATTCAAGTATTAACGCAGCTTGTAAAATTTGAGAAAACTCATTATTAGTTGAGAATTCATTTTCGTTTTTTTTCTCCAGCAATCCAATTTTTACTATACACATGGAAGCTAATAGTGCCATATCATCAATAGGGTGTCTATCAGTTTTCAAGAGATTCTTTGTGGTATGATTACTACTTCTAATTGCAGTTTTATAATGGCTCATTGCTTCCCTTGAAATTTCAAGTAATGGAATCATACCAAGACTTGAGTCTTTATAAAATTTCTGTTCAGGGAACGAACATGTTAAGAGATACTTAAATTTGAGATTGTTTGAAGCCCGTATCATTCCACTAGGGCAAGAAAGCTATACAATGATAAGTATTTATTTGCAACATATTCATTATCTGAAAAATTGCAAGAGTATCAATTTTTTAGGTCAAACTTACGTCAGTGGATGATATTTTCCCAATCATTAATGTTAGCAGCCTTTTCTGCTCATCGTCACAAGTTAAATTTACAGTTCCCACGCTTGATGTAAGAATACTGAAAATTTTGGAACGCTCTGAGGGTCTCAGAATCTCCAAAAATGGCCGAAGATCTCCGTAAATAGTGTAGGTATCACCATATTCATATAAATACTTAATAAGAGCAATTGTTTCAATAGAAAATGAATTAAATTTAATTTTCTCGGGATCATTCGAAAATGGTATGCAACTTTGGAAATGGAATTTGACATATGCCAATGAAGCATTTCTTCTCCAAGTTTTTTCTATACCTGAGTCTGGATCTAAATGAGCTTCTAGCTCGGCCCTTATTTTTTTCATATAGCTGATAATATCATGAGAAGAAAGTTAAGGAGTCGCAGATCATGACTTACTTATTATCAGTGACTTCAGCTGCTGAGAGAATTAATGAGTCCCAGACAAGCCAGTCACTAAAGTACGATTCGGAAAGTTGCCCATTAGCGTTTTTTGTTCGTGCCCGCGTCAGTAATGAAATAGATGTTTCAAAAAGCTCTCCCCAAATTTTAAGTTGATTCATACGCTTCAATTTTAGCCTCCAAAGTTCCCACTCACCCTTCGCTATAGAAGATTCTGGTCCAAGATGAGGATCATCAAGGTAAAACTTACTTTTCTCCAGATCTCCAGATAAATCTATAATTCTGTGTAAAAGTAGAATTTCTTGTGGTGTTTGGATTGACCTTATTGGGAGTGTCCCCTGAGCCTAAAACAGTAAGTTAAGGGCCACCTAATTTGTTGGTAAGGTTTGCTTGCAGAAGATAACTTAGTTGTATCAGCGATCTTGACAATCTGTGCAAGTGCTAAACTTCTCCATATTTTTTTTTTTTCATCTGGGAAGCCATCCGCCAGCTGATACTCGTCAGATTTAAGTGATAGAAGTATTTTGATGACTTTACTGAGAATAATGTCATAATTGTCAGGTTCCAAAATATATAATTCCGATTTTTAGAGAAGTTTTTCTCTACAACATTAACGATCTGATTAAATTATTAGCAGTTTCCTGGATTGTAGATTTTCCATAATCTCGGAATTTATAAACATTCTCACTTGTCTAGCATGATCAAAATCATCATTTGACAAACATGCCATAAGAGCTTGTAGGCATAAATTTTCATCTCTTGGTGATAATTTGACATATTTCCACCTAAGCTCTCCAATTGTTTTAATCCAGATCTCCGTAGATTCGGGTATAATTTCAGCAACAATTTCCTCATATAGATCTATAATATCTGGATTCGATATGAATGGTTCACGGTGAGCAAATTCTTCAATTTGAGCAAGGATTGCAAGTTTCTCTGGAAGTGACGATGTTTTCCCACAAATATATAGTTTTAAGGCCTATCAAAAGGGTGAGCCCAGAGGTTACAACTAAGAGAGTAAAAAATTTTCTTGAAACAGACCAGCCATATGCCATAGGCTCACCTCTAGATAATGATCAAAACTCTTCGATAATTTCTTATCTATAATCTTTTTCGCTTGCTTATAGTTCTTTGCGTTCACAGCATTCCAAATCGTAATATATTGACGATCACTAACTGTCTGCATTTTTATTTATGTTAACATTTAAAGGTAAGAATCTTTACATTTGAGTAGTGATATTTAAATAGCTAGATTGTAATTAATGTACTGTAGATTGGTAATTGATTTAGAGCTTAAAAGTATTTTCGCTACACCTTAACGAAAATTTACATGCGCGTTGGTAGAAAAGTCATAAAATAATACTTTAATTTTTGAGTATAGAAGATATACATATCAAATGGAAATAGTCACTTTGAAACGAGACCTCTTAATTTCCAGTATACCACGAGAATTATTACCAAACTGTGATCATGAAACGTAAAATATTTCAAAACACTTTCATCTGGGCATCAGAAAATCCTTGACTATAATTAAAGAGAAGCTAAAAGTGAATTATCAACTGTTGAACCTTTGGTACAGGACTTGAGTGTACCGTATGGACCTCATATCATCAACTATTTGATTTGCAACATTGCCTTTCCTGTGTTTGCTACAGCATAATCTACTACCCGACCATGAGAGGATGTATTCATTTTCTTCTCTAATCCATGAAAAGCTTATTCATTCATGAATTTTAAGTGAAGAGTAGCATAAAATTATTTTCAATTTCATTCAAGGTAGGCAAATATCTTCCTGTACTTAGCTTGGAAGTTATTCTACTGAAGCGATAAACGGCGATTAATATTATGAAACCCCTGTAAATCAATAGTATATAACCCTAGCTCAAATAAGCCACTTAAATCGTCGAATTTCCTGTGAAACCCTTGTATTTTATCCTACCCTGAGTTCTTAACATTATGTAATAATTTTCTGTCTTCTAACTGGCGCAAGAGTGCTAGGGGTCCCTTCATGACTGATCATTACTTTGTCAGTTTTTCTGTTTGTTGTTCGAAGGTCTTTGGTATTCTGACAATATGCAGTAATGGCATCCCAACCCGATTTGTATTGTAAGTACAATCCATAACTATGACTTCAGGAAATTGTCGTAAAAGCATAATTGAGGTTTTATGAACAAAGAAAAGTCTAGTCAAGCTATTGTCGGCATCTACAGAGTATTCAAACCACCATTCTCGATCCT
>PEDP01000848.1:0-16688 GCA_002918395.1 Erysiphe pulchra | reverse complement strand
CTATCGGCCGAAGAGAATTTACGTCGGTGAAACGAAGATTTCGAGATCTTTGAGTAGGGTTGGACGTTAAAGAGGATAGGGTAGACGACGCACGCGTAGGCGTCGTCGGAGGCGACATGTCGACATCGCTGTCGGCATCCGCCATCGCTCTAAGAGAGCAAGCTAAAGCGTAATTTGAGAAAATGGATGATTGGCTTAATATATTGAAATAAAGTGCTGTCGGACGTGTGAATTCGATGGTATATTGATGCAATAATAGATAATAGGAGCCTTACAAATGTCTCTCTTGACACATTGCATCAGTCTCTTGCTCACGTGGATTCTAATCCAACTCCTCACCAAAATCTACAAGCACACAAAACGTTCTGATATTTATCACCATATTCTTATCAATTTATACTTAATTGAATTAATCGAAATTAAAATAGCTGTCGTATTCATTTTCAAGTAAAATAGCCAAAATTTTAGGAAAATAAATGTTGATGAAAGAAAGTTATGAGCGTTTCGATTGATTTGAAACGAGTTGAAAAATCATCTTCTTTTATTTTCCTTATAAGTTTATCTCTTCTGCATGTATTTTTATGAAAAAAAATATATTTTAAACTCAGATTTGAAGACTGAATAATTATCTGGAATTTTGAATATATTATTTTGCTTATAAGAAGATCAAGTTGGGCTTCGAATCCGAATGATAAGAAATATTGAATCCTTTGCAAGGAATTGGATTACCAACCGTGCATAGAATTCACGTGATTATAGTATAAAGCAATGTGCAATGTGCAATGTGTCAAAAGAGATGTTTGAGGACTCCTAATGGTTACAAACGGTCATCGGTCATTTGAGAAGCAATAGAAAGGACAAGCTCATGCTCAATTTCCTAGTCACAGGCACCTAAATGTCGAAATATCCCAACGGACCAATGAGATGTCTTAGCAACCGCAAAAAATATGTCAAACACACAACGTTGGTACCGACTTGAAAACAATACAAAATTATTGTTTTCAAGTCATTTTAATGAACATTATTGATTTTTTAAAATTTAGCTCATAAAGTGTGAAAGTGAACAAAGTCTCTTGTACTGACTTTTATCACCCGTTTTGAACAGAATTGATAGTGATGTAGGGTTCAGAAGACCATGGGGGCTTAAAAATTGACTTGTTGAACAGGGAGTTACGTTAATCAACACCCATTTCAAGACTACAAGTTTCAATAGAGAAGACATTTTTTCGGATTGATTTAAAACAGGTCACATGATTCTGAGATAACTATTTACGAAGATTATTTTTCAAGATTTTATTTCGAAAAAGATAATATGTTGCGAATTTTTCTATTCAATCTGACTTTCTGTCAATTTACACTAATTTTAGGCTGCCTTCCTTCCCCATAGCGTTCTTTACGGGGTCGTGTCTTTGAGTTGAGTCCGTTTTGAAGTCTGCGTCTAAGTCACTACATGCTACTCAACACTTCAACTTGAAAAACAGTTTTAATACAAACTGCTATATTAATTTTTTATTTTGAAACTGCCAAAAAAATTTCAAAGACGCTCAATGAAATTTATTACTTAAATTTTAGGTGGTTGTTGATGTCAACGGCTGAAAGAATACGGGCTGGGCGCGTAAACAGTCCTCAAATATGGTTAATATTTTTCTATGGGTTCTATGTAAGGTGCTAAGCTACATTATATAACATTCATGAGGAATGTAGTGATTCAGATTAAAGAACAGATATTGACAATCAATTCTCACAAGGTCCTCCTAGTGGTTAACCGAGTGATTTGTTGCGAACGTTTCCTTTAAAGCCTAGGTCACGTGGTATGTCTAGCTTTAACAAGGCTAGGCCCAAGACAACCTAGACTAGAACAAAAGGCACAACCTATAACAATTGAGATATTCGTGTTAAAATTTTAGCAACTTCTTAACCAACAATAATTCAACAAACACTCATGTGATCTTTAAATGAAATCCGAATTTTCTCGGAAATCACCCACTGCGCATCGTCAGAACTAAATTTTATGGTTTATACTAAAATGTCTGAGCTGGAGCATAACATTGATGTTTTATGTGACATTCTTGTTGTCGCTTACCATGTCATCGAATACTTACGTTGGTAGGGAACCTTTCGTAATCTATACGCCCCCATGCTCAATTCAAAAAATACCCATGTCGATTCTTGTTGAGTGTGGGGATTAGAAAGGGTCTTAACTAGGCTAAGATGGCAGATTAATTGGCTATAGCAAGGATAGTTTACATTATAACTATCTCTCCGTCTCTTTTTGAAAAATTAAGGACAGATGAGATGAACGCTAGACTTCCCCCAGAATTTCTTCTCCTTACCATGACGTAGCAATTGCGTGCTGCACGTTCGGGACACGGAAACTTACTTTGTAGCTTATCACCGACCCTTAAAACTTACTCAAGTTGCTGAGAATGCTTAGGGGTATCTACCCCCTGAATTATTCCCTAAGATAAATACTATTTTATTATTAAAGGTTTAAGGTTTACTCAGGGGACACCCATACTAGGTTGAGCCGTAAAACAGATGAAGAAGGATAATTTTTACCCCGCAATTCTGTTCAAGGACAAGGACTAAAGTCACGCTAGTCAGGGAAAATGCAATTCTATGCTCGCGCTAAATTACCATTCTGAGTGCACGATTGGTTTAAAATAAGAACTTTTACGACCATGCATATTTTAGCGTACTTAACTGTCTTACGGCTTAACATGGTACTCTCGTTGTAGAGTATTGAATGTGAATCGTTATTAAAACTCGATATACCCTGTAAATATCATATTTTAGCGCCGATTCACAAAATTTATCCTGTAGGTAGAGTAGTATAAAAAGAAAATGCTCTCCCTGCCACACTAAAATATTCCTTACTTACTAGTGGCCACCCTCCTTTGGCTAAATAGGATTAACATTTAACTCTAATTGTTGTAACACGTGATCAAATATTTTGGGAATTTTTTAATTTCTGAATCATGTTGATATTTTAGAAATCTCGAAATCATTTGCTTTTCTTGAAGTTTATACAATTAATTACACCTTGCCATTGGCATTGCGCTCCATTACTAAATTATGTTAAATGTGACTAAAATATCATTAAGCCGCTAAGAGCTCAGTAAAAGATTCGCGTTTCATAAAAAAATATAAACCTTAAAAAATCAAAAATTGAACTTCCAAAAAAAAATCGAGCGGTTCGATTTTTAAGCGTTATACTTGTTAGTAATGCGTATAACTTTTGCTAAGCCTTTAGTGACTTATTATTAATTATATCAACTTTTTCATAATATATGAATGGGACGCAATGCCAGTGATAAACTACAGTTGGAGGAGGAGGAGGTAAAGGCTTAGTGATTTCTAAAATTTTAATATGACTCGGAACTTTGCCCAAAAAATCATTTGATCTCGTACTTTAAACCTGTAAAAATAGCTGTCGCTAGTAGGTAATCGGCAAGGATTATTTTAAGGTGGCGGAAGAGATAGTTCGCACTATTTTGGTGCTTCTAGAGTATGGAGATTTGTGAACAGTAAAGTAGAAACGGGGGCTATTTATGGGTCCGTTAAACATAAATAGTAAAATGTATGATCTTCTTCACCCGGATTTAGTGTGACCAAAGGAATTTTGATAGGTGCTTTTCACATACGGATGATTTTATACAATCTACTAAGGTGGTTCAAATCAAACTTGAATTATATCTTCATGAAACTATGATACAATAAACTCTATTCGAATTCTATTAAAAAATCTAATCTTTGATCTTCTTATGGCCTTCTTATGGCCTACCATCACCTTCTATGACGGCCAGACACATATCATGCATATATGCACACATACATTCATGCTTCCTTAGTTTTATGAGCTCTTGAGCACGGTTTTCCATTTCGGACTAGATAATCCTTTCATTCATGTCCAAGTAATGAAAGGGCCCAGATACTGGCTAGCTCTAGGTAGCTCATCTTATGATTTTCAGGAGCCACCTTCATAAAGGCCTCAATTTTATCAATGTCATCTAAGTGTGAGCTCCCGACCTCGAGCTTTTGTAAGTGTCATAGTTTCGCGACGAAGTGAATATCCAACCTATCTTCAAGAAGTTGCCATTTTAGTAGCTATTTTTGGTTGATTCAGGCCAACTTCATTAAGTGTTTTGATCCAAATAAAATAAGCTAGTGTTCAATTTTTGAAATTATCTTGATATATTGTCTGCTTGAGAGCACATATTTCCATTCGAATATTTACAAACGGGAGTAAAAGATGGCGACTAATGATGAATAATAAGAATAATATAAGGAGGTTTCCTAGGTTAAGGATAAATATAAAATTCGCGATGATGATTTCGATAATCTTACCTGTGGGATTTCCTACGGGTAAAGTGGTTGTTTGTGGAGAAATTTTGATTGAATTTGCGAAAGGTAGGATTTTTATGCTCAGGACTGCCGGATAATTTAGGCTAATATTTCAAACTCCAATTACACTTCTTCACCTCTTTAACGGCTCGAGATAGTAGTAGAAAAATTATCCCCGAGGCGAAGCTTTACCCCACTGTTCACAATCTACCCATTGCCCACCGTATAATCAGAATTCATTAATGTGAGGGGGACGAGCAATTTTAATTGTAGAAATCCAGGCCTGCGATTGGCATATAGATGAGGAGCAAGCCAATTGATTCACGGAATAGCTGAGTTTTTTCTTTTAGATCCTCGCTTAGAGGAGACTTCTTGATTTGTAAATAACTGCACTCCATCGTATGAGTTAGCGTTAGATATGTGATCTTCGACGGAAAAAAAAAATTGCATTTGATACAAGAAATTAGAAACCGCTAGAAGAATCAGGCTCAGTGTCGCTTTAAATAATGCAAATTAAAGAATCCAAGCTCCAAACATGCACACGCTGACAGATGTCTACTGTACCCACTCCAGAAGCTCAACTAAGCGACTTACGCATTGATAACCTCTTATGATGATATTTCAAACTGAAAGTGTATTTCAGGTTCGAGATTCCTAGTATTTCTTTGCTATCGGAATTTTTCGTTGGCGTCCTTTCTAGAGCAAAGGATTCTCAATGACGTTTAGGAGTGCTTGGTGGAGGTATGGGACACGTCTTTTTCTCTAGGATTCCATAGCTTAAGACCTGCAACGTCCCATGCAGCTTGAATTTGAGTTTCTACGAGATGAGAACTTCTTGCTTCTTGCTTCTTGCTTCATAATATCAAGAAATAAAATTATGTTTCTTTATAGTACAATGTTGCTAATAGAAGCGAGGTTATTCAGGATTTCACGATATCGGGATTTAAAGTGCAAGAAACAAGTTAAATCTGAGGGCTGAAGAATATGAGATATTTGAGGTGGTTCAAGAGACCATGCACTTAAATTTGTTTGAACTCTTATAGAAATTCAATGTTTTCATAACTTCCACGCCCATCAAGAAGTAACAGTCTCCATCGTGACTACACTGGTGTTGTTTCTGGAATAAAAACGTCCACGTATTGTATGCATGGCTAGAAGTCTTTTCCTCAAACTACGAGCTTTGAAGATTCTCGCCTTTAAAAATTACCAGTGGATATTTTTTCCCTCTATTCATAGATTTTGCTTCAATAACAGTCGCTCATTCACTTGTTTGCGTACGCCTTCTGCGTCCATAGTAACTGGAGCTAGAACAGTTGAGTTTGAATAGCATAGATACCATGCCATTCCTTGTTTGCTTACGTTCCAAAAATCATTAAGTTGGATTTTATACCTTTGTTTCACGTCATTGAAGGTTTCATAAAATTTTTCTATCGCTTCGTATGTTGCACCTTCGACTCGAGCACTATCAAGAGTTGGGTTGGGGCCATTATGGTCTGTATTAAGAGATGACGATTAAGAACCCTTCTGATCCATTGGGTTTTTTGTCTCCTTGGGTTTGAAGTATCTTTCTTGCCAGGTTCACAAATCTTGTTCCTGATTCGCGAGTCACTGAGGCTGCTCTAAATTCTCAATGAGGCTTAGTGTTGGTCGTTGGGTGGGTTCCACTTTTCCACCGTCAAGTCAGGTTTCTAGATTAGGTATAGTCGTCATTTAATAGCGTGTGCAGGTTTGAAGCTTGGATTCAATTGGTAATGAGATTTTAAACTGACACCTATCAAATTATATATACCACCAAATGTTGAACTAGCTTAGGTGCAGAATTTAAGCGAAAGTGGTCGGCAGGAGGCTGATCGGACTATTGGTACTCGTGAGTCAACAGTTACGCGCTTCTAATCAGGTCGTGAAAGGAAATTTTACTAGCAAAAGCAAGTTTCGATACGTATTCATAATATCTGGCTACTAGAGTACTATTATTGTCCTTTACACTACTTCAAAAACATCCGTGTCGATTCTGGCTGAGTGTAGGGGTTAGAGTGGGTCTAAAATAGGCCAAGATGGAGATAATTGGCTTTAACAAGGGTATTTTACGCGAAATTGCTTCGTCGTCTGTTCGACAATTATAACCGTTCAAAATAGAAATATATGGCGGCAATGGGCTGCGCAAGCACACCAAACGCTCTTTAGAGCGCTTAGAAGCCGGGTCAATCCGCATGCCTACTTGACGTTATTGGCTAGCTAATAATAATAGTAATATTATTATTAAAGTAAGTCAACAGCTCATGTGCCGACAAATCGCCACTTTGTTACATTCTAGGAACAAGTTCGCCGACCGTTTCCGCCATTTTGATAAGTCATTATTATATTTTTGCACTGAGACTATTAGATGCTAGCAATTACTGGTACGGTATTCTTTTTTCTGCTACGGAAAATTAATTCTCAGAGAGCCGGAAGCGCGAATTATTATGATCAAGAACTATGTCTATTACAGACGGAGATATGTCGAAGAAATTTTTTGATGAAACTTTTATCTTAGAAAGGTCAAGCTTTCACAGCAATGAAGGCATATGGAGTCACAAAGGGTTTGATGGACCCAATTGCCTTTTCAAGGCTTTTAGAGGGCATTAAGTAAGTGAGCTGGAGCCATGAAAACCGAAAAATATGGGTTCAAAGGCCCAAAATTTGCACGCTTGCGAATGTCGCTTAGAGAACTTTCTTTTTTTTTGAGTTAATAATGCAGGCTCGTAGACCAAAGAAACTATAACTCAATGCATTAAAGATGAAGCAAATGCACGCGATTGAATATGTTGTTAGATACAAAAACTCGGATCATGAATAATTTTGGTCTTTTTTGTTATTTTAATTGTTGTGAATGCAGCCTCGAGGCTTTTACACAGTGACAGTGTTTACTCGCATGTCTGATGAAGTACACCCATGCAACAGCTTCCATTTGTAGATGTCACTATGAGGTACAATCGCAATTGGTCTCCCCTCAATCGTTAACACTCCTCCTGGAAAATTATAAACCCTGAATTATCCAGGCAAGCCTTCACAATCCTGCTAGTGTCTACCGCGCGAAATGTGGGTAGATCTGTAGGATTCAAACCAACCTTAACCTATCTGTTGTGGGGTAGGTGCCCAGGCTACCCAGACTCTACCTGGACGATAGGTATACCACACTACCATCCAACCCTAATTTTGATCGACAATGGTAGCGCAGTTCAACGGGCCGAGGACAAGCGGACATGTCTTGGTAAACGCATAAAAAGATGGAGCTAATGTAGACGTTACTACTATCGTCGTCCTTTACACATCAGAAAAACGGTAAAGCAATTCAGCATGAAATATCCCTGTCATGGCCATTTTACCCATTCCAATACCTACACTCAGCACTCAGCCAGAATCGACATGGGTGTTTTTGAAGTATGAAAGACAATGATAGTAACAGAAAGTTGTATTGATAGTGGCTGAAGCATTGAGAGGCAACCTACCGGCCAATCACATTATATTCTGAACTACCGCTTTTTTGACAAGCCGACCCCTAAGGTTCGGCTCGGGATGGAAAACTTATCAACAAAATAACTTCGAAGATACAATTTTGTATCACAACAATGGAATTCCAAACTCATCATGGCCTTATTTACTGTGTCAAAATTCTGCCAATGAAATAGATACCGCCATGGTCGCCAATAAAAGAGCGGTGCGAGCAAGTAGTAAATCAAAATTTGTCTTGAAGGTAGCATTCTGCCAGGGTAGACTGATTAAATATAGTGGCTTAAACCTAGGTCATAAGGAGACAGTTTACTCAACTAATTATAGTCTACACATGAGATATCTGACGATTGACAAAACCTAGATCTTATCAAGATCATGTGATTCTTACAAAATGTTTCTAGAAAAGAGTTGTGAACCAATTCCTAATTCAGGATAACTTAGTTGACACTGTGGCTATGAACAAGAAATTTTCTATCGATCTTGGCTACTATTGACCCTAAACCGCTAAAAAAATAACCATCAATCTCTCATGCATCCTAATGAATATTTGAAGGTCATGGGATCTAAACGTTTAATCATTTTGTCAGTCGGATATTCGGGCAAAAATATTTGGGAAAGAATCATCCAAATAATTGAAAATTATGGGGAGAAAAACTTGTTGCAAAATAAGTATATCGATAAACCTTGGGCACAGCTCCTAACGGTAACAAGAGGGATATGGGATATTTCCGAAAAAGGCCGCTTTGAACTACAAACTCATACAGGAAGAGCTCGGAAATGGGGCTCGGTCCTTGCATTGCCGAAAAGTGGAATCCTAGTACCCCAACGACTGACGATCTTTGGCCCCAGATCCATCCCTCAGCTAGTTTCGTGCCTCGAAGTAAAACAAAAATAAAGAAGCAAGCGTGTTGTTAATTAGTGGCATTATAGCCAATGTAGCAATCTAGGAGGAATATGGAAGGGTCTAACTCTTGAAGTTTTATGCCCATGATCCTAACATCTTACCTAATATATTAATCGTCCTAGTTTTAAACAAATTCTTCCATATAAGTTAAGAAGTCCTCGAAGGATGAACGGAAAAAACCTCCAGATGCAGAGATGAAAATATAATTTCCTTTATTTGTTAAAGATTATGGCGAGTGGTGATTCAAAATCGTCTATCAAAACCGAGAGCTTTGGGGTGGGGAGCTCCATCAATTCGATAGCACTTGAAGATGTTACCTTGAGCGGTCTACACACTGATGATGATCCAACTCTTAATCCATGGACATTCAGAATGTTCTTAATTGGTACGTACATAACTCAAGATAACTCTCATTATCTCTAATAGTTTGTATAGGCTTTGCACTATCAGCATTTGGCTCAACTCTAGCAACAATATTCTTATTCAGACCACAGTTTGTGCCATTTACATAGAATAAGCGATTAAAAATAACCCTATTATAGATTTGTTTCTGTGTCTGTCATATTTCTTGCTGTAATAAGTTATTTCGCCGGAAATGCCATGGCAACTCTTCTACCCAGTAAGGGCTTCATAGGGAGATTCCTCAATCCGCACAGCTTTAACTCAAAAGAGCATATTGCTATTGTAATCATGTCTCATACAGCCTCAACTGCTGCCTATGCTACTGAAGTTCTAGCAGCTCAAAAGTTATACTATAATATGATACCAAACTCGCTAGTGTCGGTACTTTTGTTAATTTCTTCACAATTACTAGGTTATGGAATGGCTGGTATATTAAGAAGCGGGTTGGTTTATCCAACGAAAATGTCATGGCCACAAATTCTGCCACTTAGTTCTCTTATCGAAACACTGCATCGAGATAAACTCGAGATGAAGAAGAAAGCAGTTTTTTTTTGGACCATCTTTGCCATAATTACAATATGGGAGCTATTTCCACAATACCTTATGCCAGTTTTAACTGGAATAAGCGTTTTTTGTCTCGCCAATCAGAAAAGTTTGGTTTTTACTAAAGTTTTTGGTGGTGCCAATGGTAATGAAGGACTTGGTCTATTAAGCTTATGCCTTGATTGGCAATATATCTCTATTTCTCCTTTTTTCTTACCATTAATTACAATGTTTAACAGTTTCATTGGCAATATCATTGGCTTTGGCCTACAAACCGGACTTTATTTCGGAAATGTATGGAATGCTAAAAGTTTTCCGTTTCTAGGTCAACAACTATATTCTAGAAATTCAAATTCAACTCATTATCTTGTTTACAATCAAACGGAAATCCTGAATTATGACCATGAATTGAACGCTACAGCCCTTGCGGCGAATGGAACACCCTATTTTGCAGCTTCACATGCTTCTTTTCTTTTAACTACTAATCTTAGTATTGGTGCTATGTTATTACATGTACTATTATGGAACCGTGATGACCTACGTCAAACTTTCAAGGGGTTTCATCTGGCGGGATTAAAGAATTTTAAATTAAATCAACTCTTTAAAGAAAAAAAGAGTGAGCCACGCACCGAAGCAGAATTAGCGAAACTTGATCCTCACTATCGTCAAATGCTAGTCTATGATGAGGTACCGGCGACTTGGTATGTTAGTATTTTACTGGGATCGGTTTCAATCGCTTTGTTTTGTACATACAGCCTCAAGTCGACGTTGCCATGGTGGGGTCTTGTGATATCATGTATCATAGGATTTGTGAATACCTTTATCATTTCAGTTCTTGCAGGGAGTATAGGGTTTAATCTGCACACTACAAGTCTTGTTCAAATGATAGGTGGCCAACTTTTCCCCGGGAAGCCTCTTGCGAACATGTATTTTGTATTGTTTGGTTCAAACACACAGTCCCAGGCTATCCACCTGATATCAAGTTTAAAGTTTGGGCAATACGGTAAACTCAGTCCACGATGTACACTTACTGTACAATCAATCGGGGCTGTTTTTGGTGCAATTATCAACTTTTTTATAATGTCCATGATAACTACCAATAGGCGAGATATTCTCCTATCAACCCAAGGAACAAATGTTTGGTCAGGACATGCTGTTCAATCCTTTAATAGTAATGTAAGTTCATCATTTCCATCCAAGTTACAGAGTGAAGGTACTAAGTACATTATGATAGGCTATTGCTTTTGGCGCACTCTCAAAGTACGTTTTCGGTGTCGGTCGTACATACCAATTCATTATATATGCACTTCCACTTGGCATCCTCATTCCACTACCTTTTTACTTAATTCATCAACGATACCCTAAATTAGGCATGAATTATCTAGTAACACCCGTGATATGTTGGTTCTTGGGTGATCTGCCTCTGGTATCAATTCTTCAACATTAATGTTCTATCTCACTGGCTTCCTCGTACAATTTTACATACGTCCGCGATATCCCAACTGGTTCATGAAGTATAATTACGTGCTTGCGGCTGCTATCAGCGGTGGCACAGAATTCATGATTTTTCTATCTACATTTGCACTTCAGGGTGCTAGTGGTAAGGAGGTTAAATTCCCAAAATATTGGGGAAACAATTACCAACAGGGCAACTACGATTATTGCATGAAAGATCCAGCTTTACATTGACGATACAGTATTTGTACTTTACAATTACTACAATTACTATCTATGTGTTATGAGAAAAAAGGAAATACATTTTAACAACACCCCTTTAATATAAATAAATGTTAAAAGATTCATGATGCTTCGACTCTATGCGGCAAGATGGATTGGCACGCCCATGAAAAAGTTTTTACACTACAATGAAGCTAAAATGGCATAACTGTATTCCACCAATATCTAGGATATAAAAATTTTTCTCCGGTCTTATCTTTCGATTACTTTTGAAAATTACGATTCACAGTATAAAATGACACGACAATTTGGGGGTAGGGGTGGGGACTGGGGTAAATTGGCGTTTAAGTGCACAGGTTTTGGTAAGCTAAAAGGAACGGCAGAAAAGTATTTACGTGATTATTTATTTTTATTTTTTTTCAGAATTCACACAGCATGAGCCTATGTAAAATGACAAAATGTGTAATAAGTTAGTTTAAAACAGAAGAAGATAGTTAGACCTAAATTTTCCTGCGTTGGAAACTTTCTTTAAAGGTTTCCAACTTTCCACTTTATCAATCCTGCACCTTTCATGTATTGTAACATTTAATTTTTCAATCAATCATGAATCTTAAAATTTGCATTTTTTGAAAAAAAAAAAAGATGATCTCGTGCAAAGTCTTGTAATTAGGTTAAATTCATTACTGCATCTACTAATCTGATCCCTGTTATAACGGAATACCCACTTATAATGCACAGCGGTCCTAGCTAATAATTAATTATCCCTTATATAATTATATTCTAGTATTATGCCAGATGTCTACAGAAATTTATACAAAGACAAAGAAATGTCTAGAGCTTCTTAGCATATTATAGACTACTTCTAATCTTTTGTATACAACAGATATTTCTTTACGTAGGTGAAAATAAATAATGAATAGAGTAACTATCATTCTTATTTTGACCTTTCCAAGTGATAAAACCATTTATTTATGTTTTCATCTTTTCCTCCTGTCACCAAGTCATTGAAAGCTGCACGTAATCAATCACTTGCAAGTCAAAGAAGTAAGTGTATTTCGGGGGTAAATACTATTACAATTACAATTTAAATTTAAATTCAAATCGATAACTGAGGCTTTTTTTTTTTGAAGAGCTGAAATTAGTTGGTATTCGGCCACATAGATTCTGATTAAGAGTACTTTTGGAAGTATCAAGGTCCATCAATGATGGTGTTAACAAGGGGGGGTTTCCTTAACTATCTTTTTTTGATTTCTGTAAAAATAAGAAACTATAAAAGGAGACGTAATTTTAGGACCCCTAATAGGGGTGGGTATAAGGGAAGTGAATGTGATCGACTTACCCGTGCTACGCCCCACTTTAGTCTTGAATTTCACTCTCCAAGAATCAATCGACATCGGATTGTTATTTGCTTCGACTCAACGAGCAGCGTAGCGTAGAGCTGATGCGTTAAGCTTTTTTTTAAAAAAAAAAACAAAGTCGTATCGTCAGGGTATCCATGCTTAAAGCTAAGCCTTTTTTGGTCTAGCTCTTACTCTATTTCTTTACCCATGTGAGAAAGCCTTGTTTGTTTACTTTGCTAGGGCTTTTTGTATGACTGAGTAAATACAATAATCGTTTTCGATGTCTTAAAGCAACTTTAATTTTAATACGGGAAAACTTGATGAAGAAGTCATATTTAATCAAAAGACTTCAGTAAAATTATAATTGTTCAGAGATCTGGAATTTTAAGGATACAGTCCTCTTTTAGTTGAAATCAAAAACAAGAGACACAAGATAGTTGGAGTCTAGATCTAGAATAAAGAAATTACTAGTTATTTTATCAGGTATATTTTTATATTATCTAATCACTAAATTTACAATTGAGCATCCAGATCTAAAGGAGGCCCATCATCTTGCTGCAAGGAAAGAGCAGATATTTGTATTAACCAAGTCAGTTATTAAGCTGTGTAATTCCTTCATTTGCATGAATATATTTAAACCTTAATGGTTCTCTTCTAGTACTATACATGCCAGTTTTGATTATGTGGGAAATCTGAGCACGAAGTCGCTTTTGTGACGCCTGACTTGAGAATCAAGAGCCCTGATAGCAATGGATTGAGGGGACTCCCAGAAATATGATAAGATGCATCAAAATGATTAGGCATCGGAATTACATCATGTACCTGTACATCCACAAATTTTCGAATTTCATGGCTAAATGGAGCCCCCATTGTTCTTCGAGAATCCCAAGTACAACCTGAGAGATTATACTAAGGATTTGCAGCTTTTTCTCTGAGTTCAAGTTTTATCTTCTTTTTTCTTGCCAAAAAAAAGTTGAGACCTTAAATTGTTTATGACTCGAGTTAACTTTTGCAATAGTGGTTTATCTATAAAGGCTGTTGAGGCCGCGTTTTGTAAACGCCCTTTCATTGCAATGTAGTGTTGCAGGTGTGCCCTAAAAAATGGGGCTATCTTCACAAGAAGTTTAAAAACATCGTTGTGTACTAATCCAAGCCAGCTCCTTAGACCGTCATGGCCACATTCTATTGGTGATGTTGTTTGAAAGCCATAATGTAAGAGCCTATCTGTCCAAGCCTTCACACATTTTTTTTTGTGAGGCCACAAGTGTCGTTCAAGATATGCTACAAATTCCTGCTATAGTTGATGAGTAGGAGATAATAATACCATCTCTCTAAAAATCTAAAAATCTAAAAACAAGGTCTTGAGTCTATCGTCATTATCCTTTAGATACCTGTGCCAGAAGCTATTATTTTCGAGAAAATGAAGTACTCTATTGACGGGTGTAAACCCACTAAATGTCATAGCCTTTATTTTGGCCCACTCAGTATAGATATCGTGACCAGTTTTGACAAAATTATTACTTTTATTTTTGTCGATAAATTGCAAGAATGCGAGTTCCAGGGGTTTGCTTCTGAGAAGTCCCACAGGCTCATGCATTCAATAGTAACGCTCCCAGGTCTTCACCTCTATCACGACGTCTATGCAAAGAAATGGAAGATGACGAAATACCTCTGTGATTTTGAGATGGATTTTTACCGAGAGAAAATGTCCATTCACCCTGTGGATTTGCTTTACGTACTGATTTAAGAATGATTGATGCATTGCTGTTCATTAAAATGGTAGACTTGGTTTTCAATACAGGTCTTGCCTTATTTTTCTTTAGATGACTACAACCTAAGCCTTTTTAGCATTTTAAAGGGATATAAATTTCTGATCCGTTCTCTTCCTTTTGGTACCACCTGCTTTAACTCAGGCAAAATCCACCCTTTCACTGAGCTTCATGACTGCCTCGCATGCATCTGAGAAGCTAGGGTATATTTCAACTTTCGGTATAGCAATTAGGGTGTAAGCATAGTTTGGGGGAACACAGAAATTCAGCATCATGTCCTCCAAAATATAAGTTACCACCAGCTAAATTTCTGCTTCCGTATCATGGAGATCATGAAGAGTAACAGATTCAGTATCGACTTGAATTAAGTGGTCGTCAATGAAAGTTTCATGTTCATAAAAAATGCTTCTTTGTAACTGACAGATGCGCTAGGGGAAGTTATATTAATGGGTGTGTTTTTTTTAACGTCTATACTTTTGAAGTTGAAATTTTAAAGTATAAATTTATCCACTCAAGTAAAAAAAAGGTTTCAATCAATTCAAGAAGGTTTAATTTCTTTAGGACCTAGGCTCAAACCTCTAGAGGTATGCTACTTCAATACCTGCTTGCTGTCAGTATTAAGGATTACTCATACAACTAGCCTCTTTATCTTAAGTTATGTGTCTACTTTATTTGGTAAAGATACTGAGACTTTGTAAATGATGAGTATTTATTCGCTTTGAGACTATAAAGATTATATGGGTAGGAAATAATGATTTGAAAATCCCAAACACCGAAATCCGAGATTTAAGCAAAATAAATTGTCATTCATGTTGGCCAGGCAACTTATAGAACATGGGTATAGGGCTAGGACAGAGCGAGTCCAAAAAGGCTAAGTTTTAAGAGCGGGTACCCTGAAGATACGACATTTATGAATTCCCGCTATGACTTGACTAACTTACCGTGTCTCGTATCTGTCTCTTCGAGCCCCGGACCCGATAAAGATAAACCCTCTGAAGACCTAGTCAAAGGGTATCGCTGATCTCTTTTTAAAATGTCATGTTACATTTAACTTGAAGGAACAGATATAGTGTATCATGGAGTGATGGTGAACAGTGGGGTAAAAGGGGTTGCTTATAGGTCAGCTAAACTTAATTTGGCATGATCCAATACACTACTTTGGAGTTTGACTCGGGAAATTTTATATGTTGTTTTTTACTTGCGGTTGATTTTGTACGCATTGCTAAGTTGGTCTAAATCAAGCTTAAATTATATAAATTTTGATAAAACTATCGTACAACGAATACTAATCAAATTCTATTAGAGAATCTAACAGCTGATCTTCTGCCAGCCTATTATCATCTTCTGTAACGGCAAGACGCCTATCATGCATGCTTTCAATGAGTTCTGTGAGTTCTTGAACATCCACAGAATGACAGCCGGATGACGCTCAGATCCTCGACTTTCCAATTCGGACTAGATTACTCTCTTATTCAAGTCCAAGTGATGAAAGGATCCATGTGCTAGGTAGATCTGGTGTCATGCTTTTTTGGGTGTCATATTTTCGCGACGAAATGAGTATCCAACCTGTCTTCGAAAAATCCCTAACTGAGGTGCGATTTTTGATTGATTCAGACCAGCTTGATGAAGTGATTTGATCTAAATTAAATAAGTTGGTTTTTGATGTTTGATAATTAATTTGATACATTGTCCTCTTGAGAACACATGTCTCTATTCAAACGTTTAGGTACGGGTGTAAATATATATTGTGCGAGGATTAATCGTGGGAATTAATTACTAGGTCAGAGATGACTGTGACATTTGTGTCGATAATTTCGAAGTTCTCACTATGGTTGCGTGTTGAGAAATGATGAGTTTACTAATGAAGGAAGGAAATGAATGAGTGATATCTACAACTGCTGGATTTCATACGAATATTGTAAGCTTCAACTGGCACAAACGTCAAGTTTAGAGTAGTATTTGGCTTGAGCGAGTTGACTTAGAGTCTCAGTTATAAGAGGGAGCGAGTGACGATTCTTGGTTGTGATTGAATTAAGTTCTCTGTAGTCAATACGGAAGCGGAGATCACCATTAGGCTTCTTCACGAACAGAACCGGCGCTGCAGTAGGGGAACGAGTTACACGGATAAAGCCTTTGTCAAGCTCTTGATTAAGATATTCTCGGAGGGCTTTTAATTCATGTTGATTCATCGAGTATGGCCGAGCAGCAGGTGGTTGA
>PEDP01000847.1:0-16688 GCA_002918395.1 Erysiphe pulchra | reverse complement strand
AAAAAAACGAAGGACTATGCAATAAACCTATATAGTGCCTTGATTGCCGTGGTCCATACGAGTCCCTAAGCATTTTCTGCCCAGCTCGTCTACAGCGTAGAAATAGGGCCCTCGTTTACCTATTGGTTACGCAGCTTAGACATATTCGCAAAGCAGGCTATAGCGACTTCTTAAAATCTCACTATACTAATGCTGACGCTTTCCGAGCCACCTGTCAAATCAGCTCTTCATCCCTTGGGGATGATGAAATAATAGCCCAGACGACGAATTTCATGGTCATCTTTGGGAAACCGTATCACACATCTTTTCAATAAGTGCGCCAAAATAGGTGTGCATCCTCGAATTTTTAAAAGAGCAGAAATTATTATTTTACCAAAGCTTAGAAAACGAGACCGCACTCACCCAAGATCATATCGTCCAATCTCTCTTCCCAGTTGTCTGGGTAAAAGTTTTGAACGCCTACAAGCAAGATAAATGTCGTACTGGGCTTTAAAATATAAGGTTCTCGCCAAAGACCAGTGCAGTGAAATCGGTAAACGATCAGCTCCTGATCTAAAAACAGCCTTATTATTTGATGTGAAAAATTTCCTAACTATAGGTAAAGTTGTGGGGATTTTAACTGTCAATGTAAAAGGTGCTTTTGATGGAGTACTAAGGAATAGGCTTCTATATAGAATAAATAGCCAGCGAAACTAATAAAGTGGGTCAACTCTTATCTCCTTGACCGAACAGCAAAAATTCGTCTTGGTGGGCTAATCTCGGATACTTTCTGGAACCTAAGCGGACTACTAAAAGGTTCCCACACTTCCTTATCTTATTTCTTTTGTACATGGAACCGGTTTTGGGCCTTTCAAGAGGCAGATTTGAATACGTAGATAAAATTTTAACACTCGAGACAGCTCATACTTTAGAAGAATGTGGCCAGAAGCTACAATCAAATCTAAGCCTTAAACTACAATGGGGTTTGGGAAATGGCGTTCAACTTGAGACTGCCAAAACCGAGCTTCAGTTTTTCCGCAATAAAAGGAAGTTTGTGGAATCTCCTATCCAAATGGAGAATAGTTTAATCCAACCTAACGAATTCATACGATGGCTTGGCATTGTTTATGATGGAAAGTTAACTTTCAAAAAGCATGCCTGTAGGGCTTGCCAACGTTGTCGAGTAGTAACGGACCATATAAAATGGCTCTAAAACTTCGCTATAGACATTAAGTCAGATCCAGGGAGCTATGAACAGAGCGGCGCGAGCAGTTTTACCTGTGTAGAGACTACTCCTGTTGCCGCTCTATTGCGTGAAACAGAATGGGGCCCTGCGATCGCTGGCTTGAAAGATTCCATGACTGCCTAGCATTACGAGTTGCCGCCGCGGATCCAAATCATCCACTACGTAAACGTTGGAAATCACCCTACTTTCAGTGGATCAGACGCCCACAAGCCCTTGAGCTCTCCCTTGACACTCAAGAGGCCCCATGGCATGAAATGAATAGGACTAAATCTAAGGAAGAAAAAGGCGCTTTAGGACGCATCGAGGGACTTAATTGATATAAGGAGTCGATCAATTCGAGTGAAATTGGCATATTTGACCTCATAGTATATTCAGATGAATCCACAGGAGCGGGGGTATTACATTTACCGCGGCCGGACACAGAAATTGCTGTAGGAAAATACCACTCAGGTGTACAGTCGAGATTTATGACGCGGAACTAATTGGCGCTACTGAGGGCTTAAAGGTGGTCACCAAACACATTATGTCAAAATTTGCCACCAACGTCGCAGTGGTCTTGATAATGAAGAAGCTGCCATTCGCTTACAAAAAGGCATTTTAATGATTACATATCATCTAGCTCTGAGGTTATTTTCAGTTTCCAAGAACTGCGAGTTATATAGCACAACAGACCACTCACACCAGTTCCTTCGCCTGTTACTGCCATCGTAAGATGGATCCCTAGGCATGTGGGTATCACAGGAAATGAGCGGGCGGATTCTCTTACAAAGAATGTATGCAATGAACCTACGCCACGTGTAAAAGCCTCCATCTCAAGGTCACCGAGGCTACTCAACGAAAGATACGAAGCAAACAAAATATCATATTAGGAGAAGAAAGCTCCTGAGCGCTACAAGTATCTAAACATCTCTATGTCTGGAAAAATGCCCGAAGAATTATGCTTCCTAACTCGAAGAAATCTTGTTCTGCTTTTATCCGCTCGATCGGCACTTGGCAACTTTGCAACCTACCATCGACGATTTAAACATGAAAATGCTACCCTCCTTGGCAGGCCTACGCAAACCCCGCCCTAGACTATCCCGTGGCCAGAAAGATGATATTAAATGGATCTTCGGAACATCTGGGGCTCGTGATTTTGAAAATTGGTGTAAGAGAACACAATGAAACGTGTCGGTGGCTTAAGCCAAATTTTTGTTTTCTGTTATGTTTATTTTTGTTTTTTAAGTATTGCTCTTTTTTCTAGTTTCATTCTTTTATATCACGTTTTTTAAATTTTCTTTTTTTTTAAAAAAATGTCACAGCTAATGGCGCCCAAGCATAAGTCGCAACAAGAAATCTTTTTTGGAGGCAGCAGATTTCGATGCGTTATCGAGCTCTCTGGGACGAATAGATAGGACGCTGGTAAACAATACATATGTCTGGCTGCAATATGCGGTGAAGGCACGTCAATTAGAGGCCAGGCCTAGCCTGTTTGTCTACTTTGACTTAAATGTTAATAATAATAATAATAATAATCGTCATGCTTAAATGCAACAAAATAAAGAACTCTCGCGTATGAAGCAAAAAAGTCATCAGGCATTTGTAGAATTTGTTCAAGTGAATAAACACAATTTAGCTCAATGTGGAGGATATATTTGGATACTTCTTATGAAAATTTTCCATTTGGAAAATGGGTTGAATGACGCACTTGAAACTGCTCTGATCGGGATAGATATGCCCCTTCAAACTTTACGCACAGGTGAGATAAATTGAGGGGAGTTGCCGACCGTCTATAATCTCGTCAGTCTGTTAACAGCGACAATGTGGTTCAACATTTTCTGCGTTCCAAGTAACACTTTGTCAAGTAAAAGTACAGACAGTGAAGGATACAGATGGTAATACATTGATATCGAGCATAGATGCAATGCTTCATTTAGTTAATCAAGGGAGCCAGCCTCCTCTAAACGCTTTAATAACTCAAAATAGCTTGTCTTTCAATACATGCAAGACAACAAACAGGGAGCCAGAGATTCTCGACCACGCGTCTCGTTTCTTATCAACAGCAGTTGCAAGTTTTTTTAAGCAATTAGTTGGTAAAGGGTTCTGCGCTCGTGGTGAGGCATGCACATTCATTGCAAAACAAATTTCCTACTTTTTGCCATGTAGCTCGTCCAGAATGGATGTATTATTAATACAACTGAGTTGGTAGACCTTGATGAGTTGGAGGGAAAGATAACCAACTCACTGAGCAGAGCAAACACGCGCTCGAGGAAGGGAATGAGTGATTTATTTAGACAGTAGCAAAAGTACAAAATTGAATTATATGCACAGATCACCATTTTCCAACTGACTGACTGTTTATTAAGGGAACCCTGATGCCGACGAGGCTGTAGCAGTTTTTGTTGGACTATTTTTGGATAGATCTATTTTAATAAGCATGAATGTATATCTGAATATGAATTTGTAAATTCTTTCCTTTTTTTCTATGTACTAGACTGGGACCTTATGTATTTATGGATTTTCCAAGTCATATACATCTCACAAGAGATTGATAGGAACCTGTTTCACCGAAATCCCGTATATTGTCACATCTTCGCATCCAACATATCACCACAATCCCCGCATCCCAATACAAATTTGTTGCCGGGACCTTCAGTTATCTAATTTTTATTAAAAATGACCAATTCAAAATAAAGTCCCAGATACCTGATTAATTTAATAGTTTCAGTAACAGTGTCTAGTATGCTATCAATGTAAAACAAACAATTCTCTAAACTAGTGAAATCACGCGGTCACCGAACCTTAAAATGCGACAAAACTTTCCGGTACTAAACAACATTTTGTATCATCAGGGATAGTTATGATTATTTGGTTTCTCTATCCAAGAAACGAAACAGATCGAAATTATTCCATTACATTTCTAGTACTCCTCCTGAAAAACCAATAATCTAACTGTTAAATTAATTTCCGAAGAGTCTTTGGCACAATGGTCCTGCCTCCTACCTTAGCTTGAGGAAGTGGTTTTGTTAGTATATCTACCAACATAGTATTGGAAGGGGTATAATTTTTATCGAGGGCCTTTTCTTCCAGACAGTCTTGAACAAAACGGTAAGCAATATCTATGTTTCGTTTTGGCGGAGTTTGTTCCTTCTGCAATCGCCATTGCACTTTGGTTGTCCGTAAAAGTTATCATACCTTCCTTGCCAATTAATTTACCTGCAATTATAAACTCTTGAATTAACCGTATCTTGCTACCTCAAAAAGAGCAACATACTCTGCCTCTACTGTCAAAGTAGATATAGAATTTTGGCGCCTCGATTGCCAACATATAGGATCTACTCCAAGCGTAACAACGTAACCACTTATTGGACGATGGGTAACAACATCAGAGGAAAAATCCGAGTTAGAAAATATCGTTATTTGAATATTCTGAGAAGAATCTCTTGACTTTGGACCAAAAAAGTACGTTAGACAATAGTATGAAGTTCCTTTCAAATATCCCAAAACCCGGAAGACGGTGTTCCAGTGTCGAGTCGTCGGCGAAAAATTGAAACTTCCAAGTCGGGCAGTAGCAAAAGAAATGTCTGGTTTTGTACCGTTTAATGCGTATCCAAGGCTGCCGACTGCGCTAGCATATGTCAGATTCATCAGCTAACTGTTCATCGTCTTGCTTTGGCAAAAATCTAGTATAACCGTCAAGTGGCGTGCTAAGAACCTTTGCATCTTCCAAACCAAAAGATCTAACTTTATTTAATATACAACCTGACTGCGAGATTTTTAAAGTTCTACTTGACCTCTCGCGAGATATTTTCCAACCGATAATCGTCCCAATCTCGCCAAGGTCCTTTATCTCAAGGAAAGTTGAAAGTTCTTCCTTAAACCCTATAATTTCCTGTATCAGTTCCTCACAGATCACCAGATCCGCATATGCGCCAACAACAATTTTATTCAGTGAATGAAAATACAAGCAACCATCACAACTTGATTTTTGGAATCTCATAATCGAAAGTTTTTCGCCTAGTTTTTGATACCATGCCCACCCAGACTGCCTTAGACCATATAAGGCATTATCTACTCTTAACATTCGGTACTTGACAATCCTTCAGGAGATTTAATATAGATTTCTTCACTTAATTCACCCTCTAAATAAGCTGTTTTTACATCAGCTCGGTGGATCTCCCAGTCAAAGGATATAGCAATGGCAAGTAATATCCTGAGAGAACCTGCACGAAGTGTTGGAGAATAGGTTTCATAATAATTGAGTCCATAAACTTGGCTGAAACCCTGTGCTACTAATCTAGCCTTAAACCTCCCATCAGATTTAACCGTAAACAGCCATCTCGAGCCTACTGGTTTCCGACCATGTGGTACATGACTCACCGGTGTAAATACAATCTATTCTACAAGAGAATTAAGCTCTTCCTGAATTGCGGATTTCCACTCCTTACTTTGTGATCCGCTCATAGTATCGTTGTATATGTGAGGTATGAGAACTTCATTATTAGCAAAAAGTGCACTTGGTGTAGATCGTATTATAATCTGTTTTCTTATCCAAGTACTCCTGCTCAAATTAGGTGCCACAGGGGTTGTAGGGTGTTCAGTATCCTAGGTTTGTTCCGACTTTAAATTAGATATATTCTGTTGATCGGAATTGAGAGATGATTCTGGCCGTGAAATATTTTCACCATCAGGGGTTATTTGTTCTTCTTCACCCAAATCGGAATATGAGCTATCGCTGAAACTTGCTTCATGTAAATTTTCACAAATTCAACTTTCTAAATTATCAAATAATTCCATTTTCTTCTCAGTCTTTGCATTAACAAAAAAAGAAAAGCCAAGAGAAGCAACAAGGGTCTTCTCTTTAACAATATTATCTATGTATCTGAAAATATCGTTACTAATATCATAGTCAGGCTCCTTTTTTGTTTCTTTTACAGCGACATTCTTTGCCTGAACAGCCTTTGGTTTCTCAGCCTTCAGTAGCTCAGGCTCGGATGCTGCGGTTTCTTCAGCTGTTACCTCCTCTTGCTCAACCTCGCTGATCACCTCCTCTTCCTGTTCAGGCTCTGGTTCTGGTGCAGGTGGATCAGGCTTGGACACTGGCTTCTGAATTGCCCGCTTACTAGCTGGCTTTTTCTTATTAGTTTGTGTGGGATTTTCCATTGTATTTAATTTTAATAGTTTTTATAATATGTAATTAGTTAGAAGCGCGTTCATAATGATACAATTTTATTTCGACCTAGTTTAGAAGGAATATAGACACGATGTTGAGTTACCGACTCGCAATAGCCAATAAATATGCCCTTCATGGATGTGGGTAATAGTTTGTACCGATGCTTCAATTTGATAATCTTTTTGTATTCATCTGTGCAAATAATCAGTTCCGAAATGCAATCTCGGTCTGCTAAAAGGTCGACCTTGATAATAAATATGTAAGATTTGATAAATGAATATAAATGTAGTTACTCGATGACTGTAAATTATTTACTGTATAAGTATGAGAGTGACAACGCAAAGTTACTAATTATGGTGAAGGTAAGCATAATTGAGCAGACGTGCGACGATGATTTGTGAAATCGATGAAATATCAAATTGTGCATATTTTGACCTCATTATCCAGGTGTCAAATGTTTTTGGAACTTTGCTAGCTCGATGCTGCTAGCAGGGTTATATCCCTGAAGCGAGAGCTGTCTCCACTTTTACCCACCTACATTTCCTACCGTGGCCATAGGGTAATAGATGCAAAAAATTGAAGGAAGCCACTAGCCACTCGCACACGAGATAAATTTGGGGAAAGGAACCAGCCCATTAAGCGAAATTAGGGAACTAGGAACTAGTCTACTATATAGGGATTATCACGATCTTTAAATTTTATTGTCTTCCTATAACTAGTTTCCTCTTCATAGAGAGAATAGACAGTATTTAACGAAAGCGCTCTCATGATTATCACCGTTTGCTTTGAAACCATCACATTGGGCATGGTATTAGCCAGTCCTACAACCAAATTCTACAAAAAAATTTGGCCCCATAAATCTATCTGATGGGAAAATTATTGAAATTTTTAATGAGTTAAAGATTCCACAAGATCTTAGTTTTCGTTTCTAGAAAGTAGATTTAAAGTGTTTTCTCCCTTTTTTTTATAAGCCTTTTCTTTTCCTGACATATACCCAATACTCATTGCGACCTTTAATAAACACCAACAAACCCAAATAAACCCGATTCCAATGGCCCAAAGTGTCCAGCTTTCAACCCAAGATGTTTGATCCAAATTCAAAACTGGGACTTGTAGTCTATTAATTAATCGTCCATCCTCGCCGCTAGAATTTGGGTTTAGGTGATAAAATACAGTATTAGGATCGAAATAGTGATCATAACCTAGACGTATGCGATCAAATGGATTGTTCGAAAGGTCAACACGTTCTCCTGGGATACAAGCCCAAAAAATGACAGGGTACGGAATTTCTATCTCTCGAAGACCACTACTATTTGAGGCTGGAAGAAGATATCGAAGATGAGTTGGTATTTGAGCCGTCCATTCTAAGTTTGGGTTTTGCTTGGCGACTGGGATGGCAAGTTTTATGAGAGCAGAAGAGCCCCATGATGGAATAGTGTATTCAGGGGCTTCTAAATCAACTGTATCCTCAATAAAAGCAAGCGCTGATATGTTTTTGTCTGCAAGAAATAAAGCATCCAAAAATTGATACTTATCTAAAAATATATTGCGTGGGAGAGTTAGGTAGACATATAGCTCACATTCTTGATTCTGGACAGGATGTGCCACATCTGATACTTTTATCTCGAGAGATGGATGTATGCCACTGGGCTTTAGGAAATTTGATTGAAAATTAACGTTAGAGTAGCGGTGGCGTGATTGAAATGAAAGTCTAGTTGGCTTTGGTTTGCTATCTTCACCAGCCACAATTAAAAATCCTTCATAAGAGAGTGTTTCATACTCTTGTGATGACTCAGGTGCTAGTAGACCAATTTCATATCGAGTCTTCAAGCTTGAGTCTTTGGAAATCGTAGCCGAAAATGATTGAGTATCGATTGGCCTGAAACTAGATATGACTAGGGAATTAGATTTAATAAAGGAAATATCAATGTAAACAGCTGTCGTAAAACCAGCGACTTGTTTTGCACATCTCTCAGCTAAGTCTGAAGAAAATTGAGAACAAGCAATATATGTTAAATAGTCGGTAAAGTTTGAAATTGATGGCATCGATGTGTAATAATGATAGGAAGTGCGATTGAAAAATTGATTCGCCGGCAACGTGGTGAAAAAATGCTAATAGGTGTCAGGTTAAGTTATTAGCACTTAAGGATGTCATACTCCGGGATGTACACAATCGATTCCTCCAAAAGCTTTTTTTAAAAGAGAACATAATGAAGCTAATGACTTGCTACTTCTCTTGGGCGTATAAAGCACGTGCAATCCAGGACTCAGAATGGAGGTAAAGGGTCTTGTTTTTTTATATGATTTTTCCGCAACCCATCTAACGTGAAGTTCTTGGCTCACTGCCAGTAGCCGAAAGAGCTCTAAGGGAAGCTCATCGATATTCAACGTGACTTTTTCTTCTTTAGCAGATTTTATAGGATTCCTAGTTGATATTGAATTCTGATTAATTGTTAGGCTGTTTAAATCGATCGATTCTATTGAATCAAAGATATGGGTAATTCTGTGGCGCATGATTATCGAAGGATCGGGATTTCAAAATGTATTTGTTTCTTGTAAGAGACGATTATGAAGCCTTAATCCTTGAGTTTCCCAAGAGTCACTACCCACGTATTTTAACGCAGGTCAAAGCTTTCTAGGTGTTTCCATAGAAATTCGGAAATCACCATTCTATTCACATATTCCTATATGTTTTCACGACGAGATGACAAGGGATCCACATTAATTGAACTTGTTTTTGACCAGTTTAATATTCAAGAACCCACGCTCTTGCTTGATACGGGATAAAGCACTAAACACTATTAAGATGCAACTTTCGCAACTGTCAATACTATTACTCCTAGGCTCAAAAATAAATGCTGCTGTACCTAAAGATGCTGTGTTACTCTCTCAAGTCCGCACTCTTACTCTACGAGCCGACACCAAAACATCCCATCGACGAGTGTCTGCTATCCCCCAATTGACATGTGAAGGACCAGGCTGTGCATTTTATAAAGTTGATTTGATGCGCTGCAAGAATCAAGGGTCTGCCTATAGTCCAGAGGATGTTGAGTGGTCATGCACCGCCACTATTCCTCGTGAGTTCAAACTCGGAAGTACAGATGTCATTTGCGAAGGTTACTCAAACCCAAATGACAAATACATATTGAAAGGAAGTTGTGGAGTCAAATATCGACTCCTTCTTACAGAAACTGGAGAGAAGAAATTTGGAGGTTACAATGGATTCAGAGGAGTGGAATGGTGTCTTCAAAACTCACTATTTATTGTTACTTTTATTGGAATTTTGTTTTGGATACTTTATTCGGCAATTAGGGCATGGCCGGCTGGTAACTACTCTCGTCGCTTAGGTAGACTATGGGGAGGAGGAGATGGTGGTGGTGACGGTGGATACCCGTGGGATCCGCCTCCTCCTTATTCAAGCAAAAGATACGTTAACGATCAGCAGCGAGCAGGATGGAGACCAGGGTTCTGGACTGGTGCATTAGGAGGAGCTGCCGCAGGATATATGGCAGGTAATAGAGCCTCTGGTCGTGGATTTACATTTCCCGAGAGGAGAGATGGATTTTTAAATGAAACAAACAGAGAATCAAGTCGAAGTAGAATTTCAGACTCACCAAGATCCACGAATTACGAGAGTACAGGCTTTGGATCTACTTCAAGACGTTGAAAAATCCAAAGTGATCACATTCATATTCTTACAAAATCAAATAATTTTGTTACTGTCAAGAAATTTAGTTATTACTCGTAGATGGATTGCCTGATGAATTAAATGTATCGTTACTCTCAGAGGTTTAAAAAAGTAGTCTGAAAAAAAAAGGAAAATAAGATCTTCAATCAAATTGCCAATTGATTTGAGAGTCAAATAAATTTTGCCACAATAGAAGGCTTTACTAGAAATCTAATCAATGATCTTGTTACAAAATGATAAAAATGTTACATATGAATTGTCATAACGTCGTTTGAAGAGAAAGGACTGGAACAGTTAGGACACTTTCGCATTCGGTTGGCAAGCCGGTCAGCAACACAATTATTGCAAAAAGTGTGGCCACAGACTCTGATAGCTGTATTTTTGAAATCCTTGCGACAAATGGTACATAAAGCGAATGACTTATCAAATTAGCATCGTTAGAATCAATCATTAGCTTACTTACTCGTAACATTTCTTCATCACCAGATTGATTATTCAGACTTTTGACTCTCCATTGCTCCTTTTCCTTGAGAGTAGTATCATATTTCACCCTAAGTTGTTCTATTTCTTGCTCGGCTGTTAAGATACGTTCCTTTGTACTTGAGTATATCGAGTCCTTTAATTTGAGCATGCCATTTAATTCAGTTATCTGTGCTTTGAGAATTTCAACTTTAGCAGTCATATCTCGAGTAATTCCCTCCATTTTCTTATTTTCGTTGATAGTTGAAATATTAGCTTGCCTAGTATCACTTAGCTGTTTCTCAAGGTTACTAAGCAATGTTCTATTAGAAGTCTCGGTTTCCTTTAATTGAGTGATGATCTCCGAGCTTTTTGAGTTTTGCGCCTTTAGAGATCTAACTTCCTGTATCCTTGTGTCCATATCTTTGCGCGCTGCAAAGTATTTTTGATCTGCCTTGGCTTTTTCTGCAGAAAGAACCTGAACTCTTTCCTCCAGTGATTTTAGATCAGAAATCTTTTTAGATGCTAACGAAGAAGCCTTTCTCCATGCTGCTTGTAGAGCAGGCATTTCTTTATTGATTGCGCTAAATTGTTGTTCAAGAACTTCATATTTTTTCTTGAGTTGATCAAAGTTCAGATCATCTAGTTCAGATTTAGAGTTTTGGATACTAGATTCTTCTGTAATTTGCAATTGGAGTCTCTCAGTCTCCAGTTCCAATGAAGATATCCGATCATCTTTAGCAGCAATTAAATCTTTTAGATGTTCGTTAGAAGACCGACTTTGATCCTGGCTTGCTTTTCGTATACTCAAATCCGCAGTTAATTCATCTCGTGTTGAGCGAATTCGGATTAGATCTTGTTCCACACGTTGTAATTGACTTTCTAGCTCGCCAGTGAGAATATCAGCCTCATTCTCAATTTGTACACGATATGCTGTACGTTCAGCCTGAAATCTCTCAGCTTCCTCTCGTAGATGAATATTAGTAGCTTCAAGATGATTGATGCGACGAATAATGTCATCATGTTGGACCCGTATTTGTTTAAATAGATCTGTTCGGGCAAAATCCTCTTCACTTAAGCTACTCAGCTTGGTATTTGCAGCAGTAAGCTGTTCAGTTAAAGATTTATTCTCTGCTAAAACAGTTTGGAGTTGTTCTTTTTGTTTCGCTACCACTGCAACTGATTCTTCATAAGCAATTCGCGATTTTTCGGAGTCCTCCTGAAATCCATTTACTTTCTCTGTATCATCGACACTGCTGATACCATTTTTAAGATTGTTACCAGATCCTGAGATGGCTTGTTTTTCTAATTTTGCAACTGCAGCACTTTTCGCACGGTCAAGTCTTTTTTCAGCCTTAATATAGCGGAGTGAAGACTCTTCTAATCTCTGGGTGAGTTCTTCCTTTTCAGTCCGCAATCTATCGATCTTTACAATACTTTCTTTCTGTCGGGCCAAGAGATCAGTTAGACGAGCCTGTAGTTTATGAACATCATCTGAAGGATGGCCACGGGCAGCATTAAGATTGGTAAAAATTGTGCTCAGTTTATTTCTTATATACTTTGCTTTGGAAGCTAAATGAGTTTGGAATTCTTCAGTGCCCTTGAAAGTGAGCGCAGTCGGAAAAGATCCTAAATTTATGTTGAGTGAATGTTAAATTATAAAAATCTGGTTTTCTTACTATCGATATCTTCATTAGAAGGAATCTCATCTTCTACAAGTAATTTAATTTCATCGAGAAGCTGGTATGCCGTTAGAGTAGAATTTATTGTAGAGTAGAATTAATATCACCTGTTCCCACCATGCATCCACTATCCTAAGGTGATCATCATGATCTAAAGACCTCTTTCGAATATCCTTAAGTTGTGTTTCTAAAGTTGCTTTCTCGCGCTTATACTCAAGCATTTGTCGATATATAGCATCTTTTTGATATTGCTGTAACCAATGTGTCAGCACTTACATCTTACGTTTTCTTCCTATTATCGTGTCGAGAAACCATTTTAGGCAGGCATGGGAATATTATGTACTTTTGAAGAGAGAAAATATTTGCAGAGCAAAATGCTGCAGATAGCAAGTTGCGCATTAGCAAAGTTCAAGTAAAATAAACATCAAATTACTTTTTAGGTTTCAATACAAGTAAATTTTTTAATATTGAAAATAAATTATATACTTGGATATGTAATTGAATTCATGAGACGATCTTATAAAACTGAAAGTAGGCCTCGACTTACCTCTAAGTCACTTGCCCAAGGCATATCAGAATCATGACCTGAAGTCTTTCCACTATATGCTTGCCGTTTTATTGGGGGCGCTAGATCATCACCAGCGGCTCTTTTCCTATCTTCCATTTTGACGGCTGGATGATGTGTTGGAAAAGATTTTGCAATCCTCATCAGATTATACTCGCATAGCCGATGTATTGAATCAAAGTCAACTAGTTGTGATTTCTCTGTATCTTTCTCCAAGCATAATGCATCGGTGCAATGTAAATGTGGGGATCGGCGACGTTGGAGTGAAATAACGTTAATTCGAGAAACAAGATAGCAACTTAGCCGGCCAAGAGTACAATTAGGCTTTTCTTGGCCTAGCTTAGTGGCCCTAGCGTGGTCGCAGTTAGAGAAACCCAAATTAGAAGTTTAATGATGTCTAGTAAAGAAGGAAGTGATTAGTCTTCATGATTAATTTGTCACTTACAGTGCAATGAGTTGAAATCCTAACTTGAAAAATGATTAAGGGTAGAAGCAAGATCTTTGCACCAAAAAAGATAATTAGAAATTCCCAACATAATCAACTAGCTATTCTACGCCCTCGCCAACTCAGGTTGATGTAAATAAATTAGTGAGCAGTGAAAACCAGACAACCTCGGTAGAGATACCAAAAAATGTGATAAGAAGTACTCCACATAGCCAGCCAGTTTATCCAACGCCCTCACCAACGCAAGTTGATGCAAACAGCTTAGTGAGTAATGGAAACCGATTACCACAAGAAATACCACAAGAAATACCACAAGAAATACCACAGGAAATACCACAGGAAATACCACAGGAAATACCACAAGAAATACCACAAGTAATACCACTAGTAATACCACAAGAAATACCACAAGAAATACCACAAGAGAGACAAAACACAAATAAAGCACCTAATGTTGCTAAGGCGACTCCTAGGGTTAAAAGAAAATACAATAAAAAGCCTCCAATTGTGGAAAGTGAGGTGTTAGATAATGAGACACTCGACGACCTGAAGAAAAAAGTTCAAAAGAAGAAAGCTAGAGGAAAAAGAAAAAGACGTGAAAGTACCCCAGAAGGAGCTGAGACGAAAAAGATCGATCCTTCAGTTATAACTATGCAAGACCTATGCCGTGATCTTCGTATTGGCAAAAAGTCAAGGAATCACGATGAGATAATGGGACGACTTGCACGGGTAAAACAAGTAGCTATCCAAACTAAGATGAAGCGAGATAATCCAGAAATTCAGGAATTCATTCACGGAGGAAGTGATGACAATACTAATTTTGAAAAAAGAAAACAAGCTGAGTCAAGTTTAAAAAGTAATATTATACAACCGACGGTTCCTACGGCAGGTCCAAGAATTCGAATTGTAGATGGCCAAATTGTCACTGATGAACAATCTCTACAAATTGATCGTCATAAGATCGCACGAGAAAATCTCTGCGGAGATGAGGAAATCGTTGAAGAAAATGATTTTACCCGTGTCATCACATGCGGTAATTACTTAAAACGAGAACGTTCTCAGCATTGGGATATACCTTCGAATGAATTATTCTGGAAAGGGCTCCGTATGTTTGGTACTGATTTTGAAATGATCGCAAAGATGTTTCCACACCGCAGTAGACGTCAAATAAAACTTAAGTTTAATGCCGAAGAAAAATGCAATCCACAAAAAGTGAACAGAGTCCTTATGGGAATTAAAACTGAGGCAATTGATCTTAATGAGTTTCAGCGTTTGGGAAACTTGGAGCTAGAAGATTTAGCCGTCATCAAAGCAGAACAAGCCCAGATTGAAAAAGAACAGTCTGAACGGCTAAAGGCAGCATTAGAAAATACATAATTATTATCATCAGATTCAGTATACAAAATTTATGATTTTAAGAACTAATAATAATAATAGTGAAAAACTTGTCATTAGTCATAGAACGTCGAGTGAGCCTAGCTTTCACTTTCCCCAAGTTCTCAATATTGTTCTATAAATCGATCAAAATATACTCAAAGCAAGAAAGTTAGAGCCGTTTCTAATACGATGCTTCATTCCACTTCTTCTGAGCCTTGTAATACGCTTCTGTAATTATAGTAGTAGGTTCCAAAGAGCAACAAAGGTACTCGAAATCTCTGTAAAAGTCTAGTTTACATATGCCACATAAGTTCTAATTAGTCAATCACATCATTTCAATTAAAAAAATGCTCGTCATACAATTTTGCAGATTTAGAATCAGCTTCCTTTAATCCAAAAATCGTTAATATGCGCCTCGCTTGAAAACCAATTAATCATGGGGTAATATCGAGCTAAAATTACAACATAACTAAGTATTCTATAGAAAGTTGATCTCACATCAATATAATATTTCGGGCTACAGTTGTATGACGACTTGTTTTAAAACTCCAGTAAGCACCCTGTAATTACTAACAGTGTTGGAAGTTCCTTACGTATTCTAGATGTTTCTCACTTTTACTTAATTCTAGGATCAACCCAAGTTTAAGCAAGATAATGTGTGAACCCTATTTTTTCCTATAGATCTAAATCTCTACTTGACTGAAATTCTTCAGCGCTACATCTTCAGGTCTAAAAAGTTTGACAGAATTCAAGTCAATTAATCTGTGAATACTTAGTATACTAAAACTTTTTCTTGATTTTGAGATAATCGCTATATGTGATGGTGAGCTATTTCGTCTATCAGACCCAGCTAGTCGGTCGAGGGACGCTCTAACAGACGATCATTTGTGAGTGAAAACTTCAATACGGAATTTCTGAAATTTCGACTAAATTGAAATTTAATGGGAAGATGAAATTGTATTGGAGATGTCATGAGATGGTCGGAAAAGAGGTCGGCTGATTTGTTTCATTGCTTCTCAGATAGCGATTGAACTAACCATACTACCCCTATTAAAATCCTTTTTTTTGATTGGCTGAAAATATCACAGCTAATCCAGCGTTGCCTAGGACAACAAATATCTTACTTTGAAAAGGCCGGCGACGCAAAATGACTGAAAAATAATTTTGTCATGATACTTTAGGTACCTCAATCATCTTTTTAAAACAAAACCTTTGATATTGAATCACATCGAGAAGTCCTCCACAGTTTCCAAAATTTTTTGCTATTTTAAATAAAAAAGACCCGATTGCCGCTATTAACCCCTCAAAATCAGGCATTTGAGACCTACAGTTGTACAATTAGCGTCAACTTTTGAGGGCTGCACAGTTTGAAAACCTGTATGATATTCGATTAAGGCTTCAAAAACCATTGGACGATACATTCCAATCTGTGATCTATTATGTAAACTGGAAACTACGACATCAAGCTGTAAATCAAGTATCTTAGAGGCTGATTGTTATTTACGAGCAAATCTGCAATGAAACTATTCTGACTACCAAATTAAATTAAGTTCCGACGCTTGGCGATTCCAAAATAATGAACTATGAGAAAAAAGCTGTGTCCTTACGGTATCTAAAGTTGAAATTAATCAAGTCCTTAGCGCGCTTCGCTGGCAAGATGACACTATACTATTGATTACGATTGATAAAGAATAAAGGATAATATTTAGGGTTGAACTAACCATACTACCCCTATCAAATTCCTTTTTTTTAATTGGCTGGATCTATCCAGCGTTGCCTAGGACAACAAGAAGAATGACACAACTATGTCACTATATTTTGATTAAATGTTTACCACATCAACACCTTCATGAACATTTACTTTGAATTAACTTTTGACATACTGTAAACAATCCAAATCTACATATCCTCTAAAGGCTGTAAAAGATCCAAATCACAAACTTCTGCACGAATTGTAACAATCCTTAACAAAATTTGTGTTCACAGTTCATTTACCTCAAAATGACCCTTTCAAATCCTCCAAACCAAGTCTTCGAGACCTATGAAGAGGCTATTGAATCCGTATCAGCGTATGCTGCTTCTGAAAGTTACGCTA
>PEDP01000846.1:0-16733 GCA_002918395.1 Erysiphe pulchra | reverse complement strand
GAAATGACTGTGGGCTACTCAATAGCAGTCATATATATATATATATATATATATATTTGGCTCAGAATTTATCAACATTTGTGATGATTGAATATTTCTATTGGCAAGTAAGATTTCACGATTGGATTTCCTGAAAAAGAACTCATGTAAAATGAAAATATTGTCAATTTCAGCAGCAGCCAAAATAGGTTTGAAAACATATATGCATCATCTTGCGGATTTGGAGGGAATATTCCATCAAATTTCAAAGAAAATGAATATTAGAAAAGCTCTATAACACTGTTGAAGATGAGTCCTCGGCGGCTTTACGTGCTTTAACTTGCTTTTCATGCTCGATAATTTGTTTGCTCCAACTTTTTTTATAAAGAAATTAGTGACACGACCAAATTCTGTTGCTTTACAAGGAAGCTTACTATCTACTTGGGAAAAATCGACCTTCTTCGGGGAATCGAGTTCGTACCTCACGCTCAGCACTCAATCTAAATGCTAATGCCGTGACGCCAAAAATGAATAATCCCATAACTGCCGTATTAGATCTCCAATTCCTTGGTTGAGAATACCAGCCACCAGCCGGTGACCAAACATGCTTGGGATATCTTTAGACGTTAGATGAGATTGGGATTTAAAAGAGTAAAGGAATGGAATAGGTGATTGACGAACGGAATTTTACCACCACCACCCTATTAAACGTTAGCTATATCTTAGATTCTGGAAGCGAGTCTCAATAATAATAACCATTTCGGATTGATCGCGGAGATTTTGACTTTACTTTGTAAATTAGCTGGTGGGCCGTAGTAATTTGATGAGAGTGATTAAGTTGTTCTTTGTATCTCTAGTATGGCCTGAGGCCTTCCAAGTAGCTCGAGTCGTAAAAGT
This sequence comes from Erysiphe pulchra, assembly GCA_002918395.1. NCBI lineage: Eukaryota > Fungi > Ascomycota > Leotiomycetes > Helotiales > Erysiphaceae > Erysiphe > Erysiphe pulchra. The sequence continues at coordinate 15,857 of PEDP01000846.1, read as the reverse complement.
GTCTTCCCATATTAAGTAAAAAATAACCACCCGAAAGATTAAAACTTTCCCGAGGCCAATCTTTAATATTTATTGAATAAAATTCAATAAATCTCAAGAATTCGAATAGAGATGTGGAGAATTGCAAGGGTCTTTTGATTCGCATGTTGACTTTGAAGTTTGAACTCTCTAATATTTAGTCTCCACGTGATACTAATCTACAAATTTGTTGACGAGTGTATGTTCAAGAACATGAGGGCGTCATTAATCACTCTAGACGTGTACGCTCCCATCATATTGGAGAAGAGGAGGGCATAAATCGATGAAGATAATAAGAATATCAGGATGGTACGGGCATTGTCTTTCGGCGTGCGTAAGACCTTGCTTCTTGCGAAAAATTCAGCAACGAAGTATAGCTATAACATCATGTCAGAAAACATTTACTGAAGCAACTACAAACGCTGTACTAAAAGACAATATTACACCTCTCCTATCAAAAAATCAATATACATCGAATCGATACCCACCATCTGCCGAGCGCTCATTCAAATCAGCCAAACTCGCTGCATTACATGCTCGACTAGCACTGCCGAAGCGTCTACCTCTTCAGACTTTAGCAATTACATTAGTTGATCCATCGGCTGATCCAGACCCAAAATTTAATAATGCAGCTCTTGCACGATTAGGTCAAAGTATTATTAGTTTTCATGTTGGAGAATACTTGCTTTGTACATACCCTCGTCTACCAATTAGTGTTCTTTTTGCAGCATCATACGCTTATAATGGGCCCAAGACATTACAACTCATAGCAAACGAATGGGGAGTTGAAACGGCTGCTGCACCAGGCCCTGAAGTAGACCCTGGCTTATTGCAATTTTCCAAACTTCAGCCGGGTACCAATATTGAAAACGAAGGTCCTACTACCAGACCAGATGCTAAAAATTACTTTAGACGAGGTATGAGTAGTAGATTAGTATACGATGATGAGTTTGGGGATAAGATGCCCTTAACGAATAGCGAAATAGCTCCCGCCCCAACCGAAAAAGCTTGTGCGGGATTTGTGGCTGCCTTGGTTGGAGCCCTTTATGTACATGGAGGCAGGAAGTCTGCTAAAAATTTTGTTAAACAATATATTCTTTCTCGACATCTCGACATCTCAACTCTCTTTCAGTTTCAAAACCCTATACGTGAACTAGCGCGTTTATGTAATCGTGAGGGGTTTGAGCTACCAATTGCTCGTATCATTAGTGAAACAGGTCGCTGGTCACGCTCACCTGTGTTCGATGTCGGTATTTTCAGCGGTAAAGATCTTTTGGGCTCAGGCGTAGGGCCATCATTACCAGAGGCTCGCATTAGGGCTTGTGTTGCTGCACTCAAGAGTTGGTATCTATATAGTCCAGGAAATGATGTACGAGTACCTAGTGATACAGAAGGTCAAAACAGTGAGAAGGATTGGGAGCCTGTTTACATTGATCTCGGTGAGATTGTTTTATCTTAGCATAGGACCACTACCATGATGAAAACTGTCTAATCTGATTGTAAGATGATAATCATATTAAAAAAGGTTAGAGCTTATACGAGAAATATGAAATCTAATTAAATAGAGCGAATTCCTCATCAGATCACTAATTAGATTGACCAGTAGATGCAATAATATTTAGTATATCCATTTTTTGCCTCAAAATCATACTTAAAGCGCAAATTCAATACGTCAGACACATCTGCATCTTATGACTTTTAATAGATACTTTATCCCAAACACTCTTGATGCAATTAGACTAGTGCAGTTAAAAGGTCAGCCATTAGTTCATACTGATCTTCTCAAGTCTCTTGCCAAGTAACTTCATAATATGTGTAGGACTATCATTGTGCATTACAGGAAGCTATGATTTCATATAAACTATGACCCTTTCTTTTTTTTTAAAAAAAAGGCGCTATTCTCTCAGAGTGATATGCCGGATTAATGAGTTTAAGTTCCTTCTTGCCAAAAAAAAAACAAGCTGTCGAAAATCTCATTGAACAAACACTCCGAGGATAGCAAAAACTGCTTACCCCCTTCAATATCTTGACTTTCGTGCTAACAACAATTTATTTATTTTAATTACAAAAAGGCAAAATACAATAGTTTTGAAGACGTTCTACAAAAATATAATATTCAAACTTACAATATCTACTATGGATGTTGCGGTTCTTCATTTTTCATGTGAAAGAAAAAATGTGTGTAGGCGGCCAGTACTTTTTTCTTTTCAGACCTCGCTTTTAGGTTCCATTACCATCATTCTTTAACCACCCGCTACGCCTAACACTATCCCTAACATTACCCCTTTCCTTCAAATTGGTCATGTTCTTCGTAATTTTTTTACTTGGAGGCTCTAAGTCTAAGGGGATTTAGTCAACTACATGCTTTTAATTTGTTTTTTTTTCATGAAATTCCTTTGCTTCAGAAGGCGGTATAGTCTCATCATTGTCAGGTCCATAACCTTTCCATTAGACAATGTAATGAAGTTCTCCATCTTCCTACTTTTTTTTTGTTTTTGTTTTTTTTTTCAATTCCATGTACTTGATTATCTCCTTCAGTATTAAATATCGGGCAGGGCTTTGTATCGGATCTCAGTAGCCGATCCTTGGCGAATGGGGTTGGTAAACTGTAAACTTGAATCTAAACCCATACTTAACATAGATAAAAGGGTGAATTTTGAATGACATGATGCATCGACTAGATGTTACACTCGCCGAATTTTGAACTCTTTTGATAGATAATTATTTGACTCTTTCTCTTGCAGTAAGCATACATGGTCAAAGACTCAAAATGAGTATCAAGGAAATCCAAAAGATGTCCGGAAAATACAGAGAGAAATCATTCACTGGAGAAAAGAAAAAGGATTATCTATTAGGGCATGGGTACAGTTAAAAGAGCTATGCTCGAAACTTATCGAAGCAGATCCAACCAAAGCTTCAGCATATACAGAAGCAAGTCTATTCGGTAACTTACTCGAAGGTCTTGATCCTACTATATATAAGATAGCGAAGGATGTTCTAGATTTACAGTCAAATTTAACGAGGAATGAAAGTTTGGATTCTTTACAGAATTATTTTGAGGAAAATGAAGCTTCAGATCACAGAGACTTATCTGCATTAGCTGCAAGGTCAGTTAATAAAAATTGGAGATCTAGTAACCACGTTCATCAATATCATCCTAGAGAATTAAAATCCACACCACAATCACAATCACAATCACAGTATCTCAACTCAGATGGCCAAGAAACCTGTTACAATTGTAACGGTGCAAATCATTACATGCGAAACTGTAAATATAGACACAAAGTTAGGAAGTATGGAGAAAGATTACATCTTGAAGATGAGTCAAGAAATAAGATTGAACCGTTGAATCGAAAATCAGCCCCTCGTTCTAGAGGTCAATTAAGCTCCTCTAAATCTGTAAAATTTGTCGACTCGAATAAAGCTTTTTGGTCAGATACAGAATTTGAAAGCGACCGCAGTGAGGAAGAAAGTTTAGAGTTCACAGACAATGAAGATGAAGTACCGGCTTTGATCACTGATGAGGTACGAAAGCAATTTTTTCAACTCCCATGCTTTATATCAGACACTGGTTGCACAAATGACATGATTGACAAACGCCATTTATTTATCAGTAAACTTATTCCCATCCCTCGCCGTTGGATCAAAGTTGGAGGTGGTAAACTTTATTCTGAGTTCAAGGGTAAAGTTTTACTGAAATGTCCTGATGGAAGTTGTGGTGTTTTGCCTGATGTATTATATGTTGAAGGTGTTAGTGTTAATTTACTGTCTGCTAAAAAATTTTTGTGAGAGAAATCAAGCAAAGGGTACATTTGTAATAGAAAAATGTTATTCCATGATATAAATAATAAACTCATTTTGTCTGCAACATTAACCGATGAACTCTATAAGGTTGTCCACATCTCTGGTCCAAGTGAACGAGCTTTATGCTCTCAGGAGTTTTTTTCTTTTCTTAACTATGCTGAAATACTTAAAGTCTTAAAATCTTGGAAGCGACATAATGGCGTCATTTCCCAAACTACTGCTCCATACTCTTCACATCAAAACGGCGTGGCTGAGAGGGGAATTCAATCTACAGTCTATGCAACTAGGGCATTACTAAAGGAAGCGAAAATTCCTGTCGAATTTTGGAGCGAAGCTACTCTAACTCACACATATATTGAAAACAGGGTTAAATTTGGGCCAACAGTAACCAAACTGGTAGAAGGTAAAGAAATTGTCAAGCAAGTTTCACCCGAAGAAGCGTGGACCGGTAATCCTGTTACTATTAGACATTCAAGAGTATTTGGGTGTAAAGCGTTCGCTCATATCGATAGAAACTCACATCCTAAGCATTCACGAAAAGATAAATTAATAGATGTTGCTCGCAAATTTATCTTTCTGGCATATACGGAAATTCCAAGCCAGTACAAAATGTATGCCCCAGACTTGTATTAGGTCTTCGTATCCTCATACACAAGATTTAAAGAAAATGTTCGAGGATCATCCATTAAAGATTTAAAACTATGGATCAGGTATTAATTTTATTGAAGGAGAAGGTAATTCGGAACCAGCGACAAGAAAGCCACTTCGACGTTCAAGTAATTTATCTAAAAATAAAGAGTTACCAATTGGCGGTGGATCTTTCGGAATAAATCGTAGTTATCCAATACTTGATCTACTTTCAGAGACAACTTCAACACAATCAGTGGCTCAAGAGAAATCACCAGAATCAACTTCCAAAATTAACGAATTGAATAAGATTAGTATGCTTGATCAAGTTGACTAGGCAAAGTTGTCTAACGAAAACGAAACGTTGTTTGATAAAATTTGTACCACATCAAAAGGAGTTGTCGAGATGCCAAAACAAATGAACGATCAAGAGGAAAATAAAACACCTTCTATCATGTCAAAGGAAGCCCAAGATACGACCAATCAAAATAGTAATCAAGAAAGACCAACAACTGAAATATCAAAGAAAATAAACCCAAAATCTTCAAAAATCAAAAAGAAAAGTAAATCAAGCTTGCCTGGTGAAAGCAAGTTACGAAGAAGCAATCGAATTGAAAATTTGAACATATCTGACAATGATAGTAGCAAATTACTCAATAAAGTAACCGAGGAAAATGTAACTAAAAAAGAGCAAAATCATAATAATCAAGCCACAGACATAGCTAAGCCACTAGATATGAACAACAGTTCACCGAAGCTTATCTCAGTAGCTACAAATGTGGTGAATGATATAGATTCAGGTAAACCAAATAACCATTTGAAGATTTAGTGGCTCAGCCAATAAAGCCAAGTACCAAAATAATTGAGACTAATAATGGACAGCAATCAGAAAAGTTAGTTTCAAAAATTATTCTAAAGCCTGTTACGTCGACCAAGAAATTAATTTTGCTCAAGAAAAGCTATATTGCAGAATCAGCAGCTTCAAGCAAACGAAATAATGACTATCAATCAGGATCCTATTACTCATGCTGGAAGAAAGCGAAAGAGAAATTTATACAACGATCTCGATATGGAAAGTTATAGGAAAAGCAAGATTTTGAAGGCTATACTCGCAATATTAGACCTAGTTGACAAAACTGATGATATGAGTATAGAGAGTGCTTTGCTTTCTAAGTATTTGGTCTCAACCGCACTTACCTGCGAAGATGTTCCAATTCCACGATCTTACAAAGATGCCATACGAGATCCTGTTTATTGAAAAACGTGGAACGAGGCAATAGACGAAGAACTACGTGCACGTGTAGAGAATCACACTTGGGAGGAGGTTTTTATTCCTACTGGAGCAAATCTAATTTCGTCTAAATGGGTATTTATAGAAAAGTTGAAACCTGACGGCTCATTAGATCGATTTAAAGCAAGACTTGGTGCCAGAGGATTCACTCAAGGTTTCGGCACAGATTATCAAGAAACTTTTGCCCTCACAGTACAAATAGCTACTATTCAAGTGTTTCTTGCCATCTGTGCTGTTGAAGACTTAGAATTTTTTTATTTCGATATAAAAAATGCATTTATCGAAGCGACGCCAGAAGCATCACTTTTCCTAAAGCCACTAGAGGGGGTTAAAGTTAACTCATTCTCGCTACAGTTCAAGACTTATGTCTAGGTAGACAATATTTCGAAGTTCTTGTGAACTTTGGTACCCAGCTATAGCTGTGATACGACGAATCTCCGCAATCAAAGACGAAAATAACTTGTTTCTTTAATGATTAGCATAAAGTCTAGCCGGTCGCGTCTCGAACTCTTTTTGGGTCATTAAAAAGAATGGAAAGATCATTTATCATCTTTACAAGAGATGCAAAATTTATTACCCGTGTTTAATGAATTCATGTAAATATCTCCAGCAATTCTGATCAAGCATTGAATAGACATATGTCAATTTTGAATTGTCGGTAGGTAAATGGTCTTTATTTGATTTAAGATTAAATTTTTTTGTAATCCATTATTGTGTCTCTGGGTGTTTGTCTAAATTTCCAACTGTCTCATTTTCCCATGTTGTTCTACTTGTTTCCCTCATTTAATTCAGATCATCGTCTATACAAGTATTATTATTAGTATTATAATCCAATATATTTTATGGCTCAAAATTTTCTGGACCCACCGTCAGTTTTTACAAATCTACATGTTGATTAGCAATCTTGTTTACGATTTTAGAAAATCTTAAAAAGTAATCGTCCGGAACTAAATGGTTGCTAATAAAAGCAGTTCGTAGTGTATGGATCAGGGCACTCTTTAAAAGGGAGATTTTCGTCACATCAGGCCATAATCACCAAGGGCTTCGATCAGTTTGTTCACCTACTAAGGGTAAAGAGAGTTCCACATCTATTTCTCACCCATTCTTATGTCTTTCAATCCGTCCTTCGCTTGAGCCACTCTGGTCTGATCCCGATTTTAACGATCTAAAAAAGCAGTAAAGTTTTCTGGACAATTTTTACTTTGCTCTCCTCCAGTCTCAGAGAAGGGGCCAGCCAGAGACGTTGGAATTTTCCCTCCAAAGCCTTATAAAGAATTGATAATACTTTCGAATTCGTTTACCCACAAGTGTTCCAGTCAATCCATAATGCAGATAGGAATGCCTTTTTCCAATCTAGGTTTGTGGATCGATCTCCATTGTAATTAAGCTGATAACCATTAGGATGACTTTATCGAATTTTAAGCTCAGGATTACACCAAATCTGGCCAGTTCCTGCCAATGGGCTGTCGGCTGCCCCTCGCGCCCCTTCAGTAAATTATTGGCCATTTCTCGGACCATATTCTTTGTAAGCAAAAATCATCCTGGACACAACTCCAATATATGCTTAAAAATCGTCTTCTCCTCTAACTTAGTAATTTTCTTTAGAATGCGCTCGCAATCGTGTTTTGGATGGATTCTAGCGCGCCAGTTCGGAATAATGGATCGAGGGCCATTATAGAATTTAACGCATTACTGGATAGCCAAGTTGATCATAAATCGTTGAAAGATATTTGAAGGTTAAGTGGTGGAGATACGATAACTTGAAGTTGAAGACTGTTGTAAAGTCTAATGTAGCCGGTTCGCTTGTGAAGTACGTTATTAAGATAAGTCATTATAAACCTGGCGATTACATGGGGCCAAATACGACTTTTAGACTCCTGTAAGAAAATATGGAACTATGTGAGGCTTCACAGTACCAAGACCGCATATAAATAGCTAAGAAAATGGGGGAGGGGCATGAGTTTTTGTTTTCGAAGTTGGCCAAGACCGCTCTGATGCCATTTTGCTGCAATCATTTCCATTATTAAATCACACTCTTGAGATGTGGTTGTAGCATAAATTCCGAGTCGTTAAAAATATCATTCAGAATAGTTGAGTTGATATTAATGTGTTGAAATTGGATCTTCGGCAAAGAGATAAATGATGTATAATTGATAATTGCATAGCATTAACCTTGTTTTGAGTAGGTTCTTTTAGTCACGCTCACAAGGAAGGTTTTGACAAGGCTAAAATAGTCCGGACTGGGGGGATCAAATGCAGTATTAAAATCGGTAAAGCGGGGTTTATTAAAGTTACGGCACGGGGGACTCGACGAGACGTTGTTGAAGCTTCAATATTTACTAGGATGGAGCTGATCAATCGTTTAAAAGAGCCCTGCCCAGTCTAGTTCCCGGTTCGTGCCAATTAAGAACGGAACCAACGGATTTGGAGCCCCCGCTTGGAAATTTGACCCATTCATCTAGACTTTTGGTATCCCTGCTAGTCCCTTTTAGCCCCTCTTTCCGCACCCCCCGAAAATAAATTGCCGACGACGAGAGGATCTAATCCAATCCATTTCTATTTTTCTTTTCTTATGTCTGAAGATAATCCGGCAGATTTCATCCCATGATCAGCATCAAAAGCTTAATTCTATATCGACAAGCAGGGCTAGAATCAAAGTCTAGTCGCTAATTAGAAATTTTAGGGGAGGAGGAGTAACGCAGGAGAATAACCCTTTTTCGCGGAACATATCCATCGTACTGTCGTTGAAAGCTTCTTTTTAAAAAAAAAAAAAAATCAGTGCCAGTCTCTGTTGGCTGATGGCTGCAAGGTTACTTCTCTAACTGTAGGTCCCAATCAAGGTCTTTTTACTTACCCCCGTACACGTAAATTAAGGCAAATTTGCTCTGATTTTTTTTATACTTCGGCCAGGCATTTTTCATAGGAGATGATGTCGTTGAAACTCTTTTATCTCGCGACAGAATCGAGTGACATGAATGGAGCTTCGTCTTATGCCCGAGCTAAATCTGCTTTAGACTTCTAAATATGGGAATGTCGGAGCGCCCACTCGGTAGGCAAGCTTTCAAGACAGCGAGTGGCGGGTGAGATCGATAGCCTCCTGAAATGATATTTGCATGCCCCTAGGCGGAAAGGCTGGCCTAACCCAAAGCGCTTTAGTGCAAATATCATATTTACTTCAATTTCATTTAGACCCTGTTAAAATGACAAATATGTGAATCTTATTTATGTTACCTAGTCAACAATCTGACGACCCTTTTTCTCAAGATGATGGTACTGCCAACACCGAATTCTCTGTGCTAGCTCTGTTAATTCAGATAATACTACATCCAACAAAAGAATTATTCTACCCCGGATTTTTCATCTAGTCAACATTCTACAACTTTATCTAAAGTTTAATCTTTGTCACTGTCCGCCGAAGCTTAATAAAAGTTATTCGAGGCTCTGATTTCATCTTGCCAATTGCATGCCAAACAGGCTGGGAACGCATTTAAAAATGGATAGGCATAATGGCCGCATAATACGTTACATTATTCCTAAATTCTTAGGAAAGTCTAAATAAAAATATGTAGAAAATGATACTTCTCGAAAGTGCACACGAAAGATTTAGAAAACTGGTGTTGTACTTTTCAAACTTCTTATATAAATTAAAATTATGATCAGAACAAATGGTCTCACTGAAGGCAGAAGAAGATGTTGATATTTAGGGTAATTTATGGCATAGACAGACATCCTGAATCCTCGGTATTTAATCAGGAAGCGTCTAACAGCTTCTCCATCAAACAAACATTATCGCCTAGATTCAGAAAGAAAAAGCCATGCTCTAGAGTTACTCCTAACTGGAGCATGGCCTGAACAGACAAATTTAATTCTCAGAGAGGAGCACCCATCTATATTCGCTTCTCATTTGGATATCTGTAACATCTAGCCTAAGGCCCAACGGAAGATAGACTGGGCCAATTATAACTTCAAGCTTTAATCACTTATATAGAGCAAGAACAGACAAATTGTTAACCCTTTTTCCGACATCTTTCAGATACCTCACATTGAATATCAATGACATTTTTTGCCGTTTGTAAACCGGTGAATATGTATGGCTTCATTTTGCAATCCTGCTGATGGATTGTACTTACAAGATGGTCACGTACCATTATTGTCAAGCTCGTGAACCACAAGTATTCCATTAGACTTGTCATTTGCTACAGTTATATTTTCAATCTTCGCAACAAAGCATTGTAAATTTAGTAAGAATATGTATGATTTGATGTGTTGTATTTACTTATATGATATGATTGTATTTTTTTTCTTCTCAAGTTCATCTCCACGTCACTGATAAATTGATGAGACCTTCATTAATTTTGTCTTAGGAACTAATTCATATGATAATTACATGAATAACTATCTTGTAATACTCTTGAGGAAACCTACTATAGAGGACACTTATTACTGTTGTTGATCATTAGATTTTGATGTTGACAGAGTGATATAGGTGGGACTGGGCTCAGGGCAAGGTTAAAATGACATCAGTACTCTATGTTCAAAATTTCCATTCTAAAAGACGGTGAAGCAGCTTAGTGTAAAATATCCCTGCTTTGGCCGATTATCCCCATCTAACCTTAATCCCTACACTTAAACCGAATCGACATGGGCATTTTTAGAAGTATTTAAAGACAACGAATAGTAAGTAGCCGTTCTGCACAGCAAGTAAATTTCTGATTGGCATGTCAGCGGTGATAAAATACAGGGAACTGGGGTTTTCCAGATTAGCTTCTCCCCCAGAGTCACTAACTAAAGGGGGCTTTTTTGCGGGTGAAGTATAAAAGGAATCTTATATAAAAATGACAAATATCCTAGATGACGGGTAGCATATTCGTAAACCCATCAAAGCTGCTTGTAAGTCTGTCTTTCTACATGTGCGAAGTTATAAGCTTACAGAAGCGACGTGTCAACTTAACGGTTATCAGCTATGGCATGATATAGTCACGAGTTTTGCACCAAGAGTGGAGAACAGAAAGTTAGAAGTTAGGTTGGTAGCCAGCATCATAAGTAATATTCAACTTGGCTTCTGAATATGAGGCTTCATGTTGTTCAGGAATAACGATTTTTTATCGTCTTGTTATCGCGATGCAGTGCGATTGATAAATATGACAGATTGATAACTTTATCACTGTGCATTACCATACCGACCGACCTGTAATACCTTAGCGATTAAATCAATAATACTAACAATCAGATTGATATTGCATGCCTGCCTATATCCAGCGGACTTACCAAAGTTGTTATTTTGTTGTTAAGTTTTGTCTAGGGCGAACTTTGTTAGTAATCAAAAAAAGTTACTCAGGGTAATTGTTATGCTATAAATTGAAGCTTTAAATTACTTTCAATTATTGAAATTGGATCGTAAGTATATATATAGGTCACGGAATTTATAGTAATAAGGAATTTTACAACTATGGTTATAAGCTGGATTTGTTTACTTACCGAATTGAATTTTTTCTTAGAGACCCCTGTAGCAGTTGCTATGCCAATAGTCCAGGGTGAACAGCTTTTGCTCCAATTAAAGATAACGAAATTATTACATAATATTAGGGGCGCAGTTGCGTTGGTAATTGCTGGGATTTCTGGAGCCTCTGGCTATCTGATTGGCTTATTTTGATAGCAGCAGCACTGGAAGATGATGTCATCCGGGAGGTTAGAACCTAACTCCCGGGTCTCACAATATGCCTGTTACTCGGGATGTTCGTGCCGTGAGAATTATATTATCAAGCAAGCAGCGGATAAAGATGGTATATTGAACTCCTCGCGCTTATTTTTAAACTGACAACACTGCACTGCACATTCTACATGTTGCCGGGTTGCGCTGCCGATTAGACTTTGGTCTCCTTTTGAGTTCAGAAAAAGATCTTCCTTGATCTAGCCGTGGAACTGTTCCGACTGACTGCCAGCCCCTTCCTTCTTCACTTAGTCCACCGAAAATGTGGGCTGTGTTGGTTATGCGAACAAGTCAACTTAGGCGACGGCTTCCGCGCAGCAGAGAGTGCCGATTGATAACGGGATGGAGTGTCGAAGGGAGGCATGTAGTAATGGCAAATAGCTATCATTGATCAACTATAGCAACACTAGGCTATTACGCCATTACGCACAGACAAGCTGTTGTTCCCCTCGTGCTAAGCCAACACACACACGCTCACTGTGCATAACTTTTCCTCCATTATTATAAACATGTCTCTCCTTTCCTACCTTGTGATCGAACACAACCAGAGAAAATTTGAGTTATTTCTGATAAATACCCTCCGCTACTTATGTGACTTCTCACCGTTAAGAACTTTGTTACCTTTTTATTCTCGTCAAGTCTGAGCAAACAGACACAAAAGAAAATTTCTACGACTTGAGTCACAATGTCCGCTTCAAGGCCTATCTCTTCAACTAGTCATGTCACTAAGTTCCCTACCAAACAAATGGCAATATTAGGTAAGTGGAATGAAGAGATTAAATCTTTGAATTTGAATGTAAATTAATTGAGTTTTAGCAATATGTCGCATTTGTGAACCAATAGCTTTCATGTCTATCTTTCCATATGTATACTATATGGTGGAAGATTTTGGTATTGCTAAAAAAGAGTCCGAGATATCAATCTATGCCGGTCTGCTAACATCAGCATTCACGATCGCTGAATTTTCAGCTGGAATTGCATGGGGAAAGATAAGCGATAAAATTGGAAGAAAGCCAGTTATTTTAATTGGACTTGCTGGTACTGCTCTAAGTATGATGATGTTTGGACTTGCACCAAATTTTCCCGTTGCACTGCTTGCTCGCGCACTTGGAGGACTCTTAAATGGGTAAGTATTCTGCAAAATAATCAAATTTTGGAAGGTTTCCTAAACATTATTTACAGAAACATGGGGGTTCTACAGACTACTATAGCTGAAATGATCACCGACAAGAGCCAGCAGCGTAAGTCTAATAAAACTTTTGTCAGAAATTATTTACTAAAAATTACCCACAGCTCGTGCTTACACAATCATGCCATTTGTATGGTGCCTCGGGTATGGAAGCTGATCACCGTCCTTACGATTGACTTTAGCAAAATGAATAACTAATTTCATCTAGATCGATCCTAGGACCTGCTTTAGGAGGTGCGCTTGCCAGACCAGCCATTAGTTACCCGTCAATATTCTCACCCAATTCAATTTGGGTAAAATTTCCCTATCTTCTTTCTAACCTCATCTGTACGATTATCATTATTTTTGGTGTTACTATAGGAATCTTGTTTTTTGAAGAGACTCATAGAGTCAAGAAGTATCAACGTGATCCAGGCCTGGAGGCTGGCAAGTGGTTACTGAAAAAGATCTCTGCTTCAAAAAGCATGTTTATTTCATCAACTGATGACGAAGTTGACAATCTACATGAGACAACAGCTCTTCTTGATACAGAACGAAGAAGAAATTACAGCTGCTCGTCGACCGAGCCAATAATGATTAACACGGACGATAACCACACCGTAACTAGGGCTTTCACCAAGCAGGTAATTATCAACATAGCATGCTTTGGTATTTTAGCTTAGTGAGTCATTAAAATGGCCGAATTACTAGTAAACTAACATTATTCAGTCACACAATGACTTTGGATTCGATGTTGCCTATATTCCTGAGTTACCCCTCACCTCATGATGAAAGTTCTTGGACTATGCCTTTCAAGTTCACGATTGGCTATGGTCTAAGCACAAAAGAAATTGGAGTTATCCTTTCTTTTCAGGGTGCTTATTCAATGTTCGCGAATCTCTTCATATTTCCAACTCTTGCTCGTCGTCTAGGCGCACTAGGTCTATTCCGAGTTATATCTATTTCCTACCCTGTTCTATACTTCCTCATTCCCTACTTTTCACTGCTACCCCCATCACTCAACCATCTGGGTATCTATTTAATAGCTATTTGGAAATGTACCTTCTCAACACTTGCCTATCCTAGTAACGCAATTATGCTTGCTAATTCTGCACCATCGTTTCTTTCGCTCGGAATAATAAATGGAGTTGCTGCTTCCACTGCAAGTCTTTCCCGAGCTTTTGGCCCTACTATATCTGGCTTTCTTATTTCTGTTGGTCAAAATACTGGCTATTCAGGCCTTGCATGGTGGTGTTGCAGTCTAATTTCACTTATTGGAGCCGCACTATGCCTTTCTTTGAGAGAAATGAATAATTCACCTTATGTGGATGAAAAAAATGAGTCCGAATCTGTGGTAAGTATCCACGAGGTAGACCCCTGAAGGTAAAGGTCAAATTCCTGGTCAAATTTGCATGGTAACTATCAACATTTCACAGGACTGATAGAGGGAAGATTTTTAAGAAAATATTTAATGGTGCCAAAAGAATTAAGGTATTATAATTTAGGAGTTAGGACATTTTAAAGGGAAAGCAAAATTGGGATTGGGATTAAAGATACCCTGTACTATTAGTTGAATTAGTTTGTTGGAGTAATTACTATTGTTGCTACTTACTTTTATGATCTGCTTTTCTTTCCTTTACGCATAGATTCGCATACAAGATATGTAGAGCCTGAAGATTTTTGTGTGAAGCTGTGTGTTTGGAATCTGTGAGATATCATGATGTATATCCTGATGTAATATTCTGATATATTCTGATTAACCTTCGTCCGGCGCCTCAGGGGTCAGCCCATGCTGGCATGTCAATAATGAAACTCTAATTCCGAGTTCTTCCTTTTTCCAGCTTTTGCTTTAAAATTAACGTGGCTCATAAGCGAGTTGGCACCCTAAGCGGCCATACCTCAGTAACGCGTCTCTCACTCTGAAATTTGACTTTTTCAGCAGAGGAACTTCTACTCTACAGGACCGGTTGATTTTAAGTCTTCTACGCGTTGTGTTGTTGAGGCATTACGAATAACCGTCGAATGTACGACTCGCTTGGGGTGAGGAGAACCACGTCACAGCTAACAAAATCAAACCTTAAAGCTTACTATAAAAAACTACAGTCTTCAAGTATTTATGAATGTAAATGGATATTTCTTCAGGTTAAAGTGCTCTGTAAGTCCTTGTTATGTAGGAAATCGATCCACGGTATTAAATGCAACCGATAGCCCTGCTTGGCCTCATTGTCAACAACATCTTGCAGTTAAGTGACGATCTTGTTGATATGAGTCTTTGTTGTAAACTAGTAAAGAGGGCAGCTATGCAGAATAGAACTTCTGCGCATAGAGCCGATGGCTTGCGGAAAAGCATATATATTCCCCAAACAAAATGACTGGCTAATAAACTCTCCCAGTCTAAACCCTGTCAAGGACAAGATTACAGATATCACGAAATATTTTACCATCCGAACTTGAAAAAAAAAAGACAGTTACAGCAACCATATGACAAGCCTCACTCCATCGTGAGAGAGGCCTGGGATTCTGTTTTCTCCAAACACCGTCTGAAACCTTATCAAATGCAAGCCAGCAAGATATGGAAAAGCAGTTTCTTTATGCTGATGGGAAAACCCCCACTGAATATCCAGCTCTATTTCGTTTGGCCACTTATCTACTTTCGTTACATTCTAAAATCAGACTGGCTGACTTTTTGATGAGTTTCAAAAGATTGTCATCCAGATACGAAGTCCAAGGCCTGTGACTTCATACACAAGGATTAGACTTGGTTTTATTTTTTAAAAAGAAAAATTTGTATTGAATTTGTTTACTCATTGGAGTAATTGAATATGTGAAGGACAGGTATTTACTTTTAGCTGTCATCGATGAATTTGATTGATAGGCGTCAGTAATTTTCCCAAATTAGGATTAGAACCAACATATGACCTACTTACGAACGTAGATTAATATTACACTAGACAATACGTCTGGAAGTCAAAAAGGGAAACAGGTTACTTGATTTACTCCTGGCTTTAAACCTAAAGACGATCGATGTCATATTACCGAATACCAAGTTTATCGAAATCGATGTTTTTTTTTTTTTTTTTTTTCATCTATTTTGTCATATCCCTTTCAATGAGCACACCTCTTCAATTCCCTCATCCTTCTTCCTGCTAATGAAACTTAAATTCCATTCGAAAGAGCGTATTTTAATTACCCGTACTCGGCTGTGCTCGGGGAAAAAAAAAAAAAAAAATAACTAGCGG
>PEDP01000845.1:0-16773 GCA_002918395.1 Erysiphe pulchra | reverse complement strand
CGTGCATAAAACTGACGTAAGAAAAGTCTAAAGTTAAAATACAGAATTAAAATACAGAGTTAAACTAAGTTACAAAAGAGATGTTTGAATACCCCTAATGAATCACACATGACCACCCAGAATTTATTTAGTTTATTGTAGGTAGACAAATAAGCAGCACTCTATTAAAGCTCTTTCTTCCACCCTATCTCCTCCATCAACCTTAGTTCTACAAAATACAATAATGGCTTATTGACACATTCTTGAAAAAAAAAAAATTGATTGGTGCATCGAAAAGCATCAGTTCATGAGTACCAATCTCATGACCCTTGGGAAACTTGACACAATTGATGATGTCTTATCAAATAGAAGTCTTATTTTGGGTAGAATGAATTATTTGCATTCCTTAATGCAGCATATTTGACGCCCCTAAATTTTGGTCTAGTCTAACAAAGTACCAAGTCGAGCAGTAGACCATATAATATTTGTCTAATTCTATTGACATTCATTGAGAAGGGCCTCATGGAAAATTAGGTCCTTGAACTAGAAGACATAAACCTCCAGCATACAATTTCACGAAATTTTGTGCTTGTCACGTATGATGAGATTTCTTTGGGCAACAAGAATCTAGTAGTAGCTCACTCGCGTCTTATCATTTGAGCAATTATTATCAGGATTCAATATATGGCAAATAGTCTCCCGTGAATTAGACTGAGAGGTTCATAACCCTAGATTTTCATTAGGGACAGTTATTTAGCACCTGAGAAATACAAGTTGTTTTACGGCTTTTCCTCCAATTAAATGTACCGAAATTATGACATAATATTGAGAGCCAGTGCATGCACGGGTAATTGCTGGGGTTTATGGCCATATAATTGGCTTGTTTGTTCATATTCACATCAATTTTTATTCAATAAAACTACCGGTAAAAAATATCGCAATTATTTCCGGATATCATAGTCAAATACTCAGGAAAGAGAAAAATATTGTGAAAGTCAAACTGGCATTTCTATTTGATCTATACGAGCCGAAAAAAACACACTTTTTTATTTTCTTCACAACTTGCTTTCTACTGCACATATTTTAATTACAAAATACACATTAAATTCAGATTTAAAACTACGTTGATGATAAGAACATGAATTTGAATTGCAAATTTCTGTTGATGAAGTCATGGAGTTGGGGTTCAAATCCAAATGTCTAGAATAATGGTTTCTTTTTGATTACAAATTGTACAGAGATATCACGTGGAACATGCACTTGTGAAGCATAATGTTAAGCAAGACTCTGGAGCATAATTTCGAATTACATGTCTGAGTACCCCTATTAGAAACTTGTTATTTGGCATTGGACTATCCTCTTTACAGCAAGTTCTACAAATATTTACTATCTCGAGCCGTACAATAGGTAAAAAACTTAATTTTTGCCCTGAAACTCTACTTGAAGACAAGCATTAATGTCGCGCTAGACGGGGTAATGCAGTAGTAACAGGGCTATTTTAGCGTATTTACCTGATTGATAATTATGCCGCAGTTTCTTTAGTAGTTTGATCAACCCGATAGGCAGCCATTTTCCGAAAAGGCTTAGCTAATGATGCCTAGCATTTGATAGCAAGCATTGATGACAGGTGTTTATAGCATTATATCTTTTACCCCTAACAAGCTCTAGAATACGAAATATGAACTTGAAGTGGTCTGTTACCACTCTATATCGCTAACAGGCTCTACGTGTTTGGTCTTAAAAATTTAGTTTCCTGTCAAAGATAACACCATTTTTAAAAAATGTATTTAGCCTTAAGGAATTATTGATCGTGCTCATAATGGTATCATAAGCAACACGCTACGCTGGTCAGACGAAAATAGACTAATGGAAATCGAAAATATTTGTCTTTCCATTTCTTAGTCAAAGTCCAGAGCTTCCGCAATCAGTGCATTTCGTTACCTAAAAATCAAACTTTGACAATATTTGGTCAATCTTGCAGTTGCTCAATCCAACCCCAAGTCCTGCAGGACATCTTCAAGTAAATGCAGTGCATAATCGTACCTCTTCTCATCTTCCGATCATTCCAATAGCGGTGTATTTAAGTCACTTCTAAGGCTTGAAATACGAAACAAACAAACAAACGTCAGAGAATTTGTAATGTAACATACTAAAAGTAGTTCACTGCCGTCGCCATATGGAATATTCTACTTATTTCCAAGCTGGCTCGTGCGTTTGGTGACTCAACGGTATGCAAGTAATAATATGTACTAGAAAACCCTGGTAGTTAGTTTAGTTTAGTTTATATTTTATCGTGTCGGCTCTAGCCAGCGTACATTGTACATGACGCGTATGGAAGACATCTAGAATACATCGTCCCCCAAACTACAGCAATCCCACCCGATGCCTAATTTCTCCCAATACACTATCAAGATGCTAGTTATATTAGGTCGAATGGGTAGGAACGTATTCACTATGACCCAAAAGGCCACAGACTGAGGGAAAACCTAAGGAGAAAACCCAGTGAGAAAAACTCGTCAGGAGAAAACCTCAGCCATTCCTTCCGTACTCTTTTTCGACGAGCAGCCGCAACCCCCCTCCAATAAGCCATACAGGAATCCAACCTGTCACTCCTAGATAGTCCAACCAGCACCCGACCACTTGCGCTACCAGCCTATTTTCATTAGGGTTTGTGTATTTGAAAGTGCAGAGCCCTTCACTCTGACTTCCTGGGTCAGTCGTGGGGATGCTTCGTGGAGAGGGTGTGATAGGGGGGTTGTGATGTAGAGACGAAGCCGACTGATTCCCGCGAGAATAAATGGGGATCCTAAAGGGTAGAATGATTGCCTCTCTGCTTGGCTTCTTTCTAACGAGAGAAAGGGTTCCCAGGACCCCCTTGGTATTGTGAGCCATGCAATATTATATCAGTCACATGATCAGTAAACACTAGCTAACTCAATGACTGCAATGGCCATCGTAGGCTACAGGACTATTACGGCTTACAAGCCGTCACAGAGTAAAAGTATTGGCGACACGGGAGATCCTTGAGGGAAGTCGCATTTAATTGGCATGGGTTCGGATTTTATATTTTCGAAGTGAATATTTGCAGAGCCATCAGTGAAGAAGGATTCAACTTACTTTACAAAGCAGTTAGGCCAGCCCTGAGACTGCAATCGAAAGAGGAGACGGATGCAAAGAATTCCATCAAAATCTCCTTTGACGTCAGCAGTATTCATTCCTGCTACTTTCTTTTTATTCCAGGCATCGCGTATATTACAGTGTAGGGTAGCTGTTAAGTCTGTTGCAGATCGATATTTGACTGCACTGCATTGGTCTTTGGCAAGCATCTTCTCTTTTAGAGCCCAGTAAGATAAGCGTCGCGCTATGAGGCGTTCCAGACCTTTTCCTAAGCATGATAGGAGTGCAATCGGCGCATAAGAGCTAGGACTTGTAGGGTCTCGTTTGCCATTTTTGGGTATAATAAGTACGTTCGCTGTTTTAAACGCCTTAGGATGAGTACCAAATCTGATAGCATAGTTGAAAATTGACGTAATTCGTACTCCTAATATTGACCATGAGATTCGGAGGATTCTGGTTGTAATTTCATCCATGCCCCGTGACGTTGAGGTTGCTTGGCACGTAGCTTTGTGGGCTTCTAACTCGGATATACTATGCCAGGGTATATTTCGCTTAGAAACGGTAGGACTGTTCGAAGGTATGTCGTTAGTTTGGAATTGTCTTGAAAATAGGACTGTAGGACGGACAAAGACCCTGTTTTTTCGTCGGGGTGTGGAAGGGCATGATGCATCTGTTGAGCTGTGGGGGCCACGACAGTCTAAATATCTTGCTGGTTTTTGGCATGATCCATTGGCGCCACAGAATTCACATTTACATGGCCTAGCGCACGTTCTGGTAGAATGAAAGCCGTGGCATTGTTTACATACTAAGTCTTGTTGTCGTTGTCAAATTCGCTGTATGGAGACATCTTCGCCAAAAATTCGAAGCCTTGAAGGAAATTTATTGGCTTTAGCTTCAGGTAAGCAGATACGTATGTTTCCATAAGGTTCATCGTTCTGTGATTTACGAGTCCAGTTCATATAACGAATAGGCAAGAAGTCTCGAACGGTCGCTAGCTCTTCTTGAAGCAGCCCTTCCATCGGATCCTGCATGCCGTCAAGCATAACTCTCTTCTGGATAGGTCCAATAACGATATTCGTCCATTTTCTTGTCGCTCTACTGTTGCATTCCCTATTCTTTCTTTAATCGCAGCTTTGCATGATCGAGACGGCTTTTGCAGGAGTTGGTGTAAGGATAGCAACTCCAGAAGGAACGGACCATACATCAGACATAAGGGATTTATCTGACACGAGTTCTTTAATCTTTTGCTGTAGCTTAAAAGCTTCACTCTTTCGTGCTTCGTGTTCAGGTCCAAGTCGGATCATGACCCATCTGTCTTCTTTGCTTTGCCCTTGTGGAGCTGAAGCTTTAAGAATTTGTCTTTTAAAATTAAATACCTTAATTCCAGCATCCTGACTTTCAGCTTTCTTAGCCCACGTAGCCTGTCGAGCTTGATGACGATTATCCGTTGAAACAGAAGTATTGGAGTAAACACACTCACGGCGCATTGCTAGTAAGGCTCCGTCTGCTAGCATTGCAAGAAAGTCTGCCCCAATTCCTGGAAATTCGTTCTTCTAGTTTTTGTAAATAATCGTTGGTAAGGTCGAATTGATCCTTTATTGCAGCCATCAGAGGTGCGGTGCCGTTTTTCTTGTCGTCGTCCACGTGTTAGATAGGAGAAGCCATACTGCTATTTATTTCTATCGTAGTTTCTTTAGGTAGAAGTGGAAATTCTTCTGTGGAGATAAAGCTCTCTGTCTCATCCTCCATGCCAGTGTCATCGTCTACTTTGCTAGTCGAGCTTTGCGCCTCACTAAGCACATTCTCGATGAGATTGCTCCTTGTTGAGCAATTTGATTTAGCGATTGAAATAAGAGCCTTCGCCTTTGTGATGCTCGAAGGACTGTAAGTCGTAGTTGTCGGTTTGGATACTCTACTCCCGGTATCTGGAGGGTCTGATGGGAGCCCCCGCTTGGAACCCAACGGTGGCGGTATTATCTCACCTTCTGTGATAAAAGTGAGATCATAGTAAATTTTGAGATTAAGGGTTTATTAATGTATAGAACGCTTGCTCGTGATATTAATGAAGCCTATTAACATCAGTGCCAAAAAGGCAAGCCGATATATTTAATCACTTGTCACTGACTGACTCTACTAGTATTTTAGGTTTCTTCTTCTTTAGTTTGGGAAGTCAGAAGCCTCAGGCTTCTAGAGCAGTAAGCTCTAGCGTTCTTTTCCCAATTGGGTCTGGTGTAATTAATAACTACAGTAGATGGTAGAAAGATATTAAATAGAAAACAAACAAACAAAGATTAGTGCCAAAAAATGATATGTCATCATCATCAATAGACTTCATGATTGGACAATTAACGAAAATTTCGGAGTTCGGCGCTTTTCTTATCAGTAGGAACACTTAACATTTGATTACGCTGTGAATTTGACCTATCTAATTAACAATCATATAACCACAACTGAAGAAAAATCGCTACTTGAGTTAATTGAAATTGACATAGGGTTAAAAGAACAGACATGGGATGGGTTTAAAATTTCCCTCGAAAAAAACTATTATTGGTCGAAAATATCTTAGTTTATTTAGTATTGCCTGGGACAACAAACATCAGATGTTGGATTGGCCGGCCTATCAATATGCTTTTGAAGTAAATTTGTATTATTACTATATAGAGTACCTAACTTCTTCGTCTACAACAAAGCCTTTCATATTGAATTAAAATCGGGAAATTCTCCGTAAATTATAAATTATTTTACAACAACATCTAATATATATGTGCGGCACATTTTTGCAGAACGGGCCAGTTTAGACAGGAGCTACCTGTCGGTGAAAAATTATTTCGGCTAAATCCTTCAATTATTTCAACCAATCTATTACTATCTCCTCGGTGAGATTTATAACCGTCAAATCAAACAATCTCTAGGTACAAAACGTTCCGAGAATAATCTTCTCTTAAATTGGTCATATATCAGACTTTTCTACGCGAATCAGATCAATGAGCTTAACATCAAAGTTCGAAAATCAATAACCGGAGACTGAATATTTGACTATTTTTGGGGTGTGCAACAGACTCTATCCTGGGCTACTCTACGAAGAGTAAAAGCAAAATTGAAAATCTACGATTCAAAATCTAGATGTCCGAGTGCCTTCACACAAACGATGAGTATCCTGTATCGCCATGGAATCTATGCTCTTGCTGAAGGAGACTCCTTACAGCCTTCAGACTTTGAAAGATACTGATGGTGGAATCTATAAAATCCTCGACAGCCAAGTATTTAGGCATCTCGAATACATGCAACTAATAGAATATTTTTCAATTTGAGAGGCTCCCAGGAGAAACTAGCGACGTTGTAATAAGAGCCCAGGCTCCACTTCCTTGCTCTGCTTTCAAGCAATCTCATCGGGCATGAGAAAATTTACAGCCTATGTGTCCAAAAATGCTAGTAAAGATTTTATATCATTGCGAGAATTCTCATATCTAAAAATGAGAATACAGCTTTTGGGCTTCAAGTAACTGAAGTGGATAATCACATAATTGTGTAAGCCCAATTTCGTGCTTAAAGTCTAGCTTCGAATATGTATTTAAATCTTGAGTAGGTAATTATTAAGGACATGACAGTATCAACTACATTTGTATTAAGTCGAATTAGCTGTAGTGCTTGAAATAAATCGTAGTGTATCAAGTCCGTGAGCTGATCGCGTAAGAGGACTATCTCAATTTTAAATATGCTCAGTAGAAGCAGAGGAGGAATCATGTGTAGATCAAATGTCTTTAATACAGAAAATCATTTGTCTTTACTTGGTAACGTTAGATCGAACTCCGTAGGAAAAACCACGTACATGTGACAGGTGGTCGGCTCACATTACTTGTGACTGGTTATCACTTGAAAGGCATAATCATGATGATTCTTTTTGTATCCTATTGGTTAGCAACAGCGTCAGAGGGGCAGGTCAATTTGCATGAGCCACACAAAACCGAAGTGTGAGCAATGGGCTCTCACGACGAATTGTGTCTGCATTATCTCAAGTGTGTATAAATGAAGTTTACCCACCATCCTACTGCGAGAAAACTGTAGCAGAATCTTCCTAGCTGAATTCAGGTCAGCATTCTCCTGTCTGACTCATGTGCCTAAACTTACATGCTCTTTTCCTGGGCGGGGAAAAGGGTCAGGACGATATGCCGCTTCATTGCTACTACTCGACCAACACGAGTTAAGGTTTGTGACGATTTGTTATTTGTTACACTCAGTGTAAGAAACTTATCTTTATACCGGTCTGTGCTTAGCTTAATATGCAGTGATTGGCTGAATTATGGAACAAGCCAATTAACTAAAGCATGAGACAAATTGTAGACCAATGATATGCATAATACTGGACTCTGTTCAGATAGAATACGATGATGACGCTAATTTACGAATACTTACAAATTAAATACTCAAAGTTTTTTAAATATTTAAATTTTTTCATATCTGTTTCGTAAAGTTTCTATTTTAAATCAAAAGAGACGCGCGCTAGTTGCTTATGTAAAACGCAGCGCTTGGCAGAATACCAATTGGCGTTAACTTAAAGGAAAAACCGCTGTATTTGCACCAATGAGCTAAATCCGGACTATTCGAAAGATAGAAGAGCGATTACATACTGTTGAACACAAGAACATACATGGAGTTAGCAAGATGTCAGCAACCGAGCAGTTTTCAAAGCAGCACGTGAGTATCATGGATGGATGGATGGGATAGCCTTGACGGATAGCCAATCGACGACCAACCCTTCCTACTTGAGTGAGACAAGAACAGTTCGATCACTACTTCGTTACTAGTGAGCGGGTCTCCACAACACATCTCGATATCAAATAAACCGTTAATCATTTGGTCAAACTGCCTTGCTGTTGAGTCGAAGACAGAATGGTACTGAAAAGCTAAGATTTGCCGTCACATGACATAAAACCCCACTCGGTGGTCACAATCTGTCTAATTATGTACGAATCAAACAGATATGTTGATCGAGACATCAAGTGGTAATAACCAAATTCCCTATCACTGCGTTTGATTGAGCGAAATTATGAAGATAAGATGTCTCGCTGCCCGCCGGTTGCCGTCTTTATTTGTAAATTAATTATATCTATATCCTCACATACTCCTTCTCATAGATCCCCCACTGTAACTAGTGAGTGAGTGAGTAAGTGAGTGAGTGAGAGAATGAACTGCGAATTTATTTACTAGAACTTACAGTAGATCCACTGTTAGTCAACTATCAGCAGCTTGAGAAGCAAATAAGCCTCTTGAAGATTCAATGTGCATGCTTTTCTTCTGAACAGAATCAAGCTGATGGCGGAGGTGGCAATACCTCAGCACATCAATTCAATCCGTAGTTAGCGTCTGAGTTCTGAATTAATTAATTAATCAATCAATCAATTATGAGTTGGCAACTCAACGTGGGCTGCTGGGATCGACCTTGTGCGGCCTGGCCAGGCACCCCAAGCCACATGCAATAACAACTATAAACACACACTTACAGTCTGCTTTGCTTCTCCACGTCCGTCCATCCATCCAACCAAGGAAAAAAGCCAAGACAAGTCCCCCAAAAACGGCTGGCCTGAAATTGAGGCCCTCTTAATCTTACTTTCGGTTATCAGCCAGAAAAAACACCCCCCATTGCCAATTAGTTGTTTCAGTGACGACAGCTCGATCAGTCATTCATTCAATAGTCGGTCATCAGGACGTTCTTACTTATTTACCCTTAGTTTGCTTGGTTTAAAGATGGATGGTTGGATTATATAAGCTAACGTCAGATGTCAAAATGGTCGACATATTCTGTGTTTCTACTGTTTCTCATTTCTTCCTCTCATTCTGAAATCATAGGCATTCCCTAACTTCTAACACAATGGACGTTGGATTTGGAAACTACCCGATTGTTCTCAGCGATGCGTTGCTCGGCAAAGCGACAAAGGAAGTATACACAGGAATTAGATGTACACCTCCCGACCAGACATTGTAATATATAAGTATATATAGAAATATGTATATGTTATATATGTTATACGTGTTATACTTGTTATACTCTGATTTACGTTTGTACTGATGATTCCAGATAAAAATAAAGCGAATGATGCAACATGTCCGTCTTCAAACTCCTTTCGACTTCAACCAGATGAAGAAGATTCAGCAAGTTTCAACCTTTCCTACTTAAATAACACCGAAAAACCATCATATCATGGCAAAAGAGTTGTCGATGAAACACAATTTGTACTCATCTTTGATGCTGTTAAAGAACACTTCGTGTTACATCGACTCGACTCGAATTTCGACATGATGACAGTTAGCCCTCCTAGCGATTCCCATGGGATTAATTTCAAGAACCAAACTACTGCCCGTCAAAAAAGATCAACTAAAGACGTAAAAAAGACAAATGATTCAAATAAGGAGGTATCACGACGTAAAGTAGAAAAACCAAAGACTACTAAAAAGCCTATTCGTGAACCCACACCAGAAGAAGAATCTGACGATGGTTTAACAATAGAGTATCCAGGGGGTCAAATGCAAAATGAACCAAAAGTTTACAGCAGTCCAATTCCTACTTATCATCGAGAAATAAGGGAATCTTGTGAAAGAGATGATGGTATCTTGCCTGATGATGAAGAATTTTTAAATCAAAACTTTGAGATTAGCAGGCAGTCTAGTCCGCTAAGGGAGCCTCCAGCTGAAATGAGCGATGAGGACATAGAAATGGCGCTAGAAGCTGAGTTGGAACAAGAGCTTTTAAAAGAGTCTGCTGGCCAAACTTTAAATGATAATGAAAGCGATGAGAGCGAAGAAGAATAAGCAATGTTTGGTTTTAATTTTTCTTTATTTTATGGGTCTCTGGAGTATTCGAATACAACGGTTTAAAAGACAGGAACTACAATGGGAGTCTAGGGGTTTTTTTTCAAACCATCGTTGTATGGTTCAATGATACCTTTTGTTAACTGTATTTGCTTTGCATTCAATTACTGGTCTACGAATTTTCATAAATTAAATTTCTGGTTTTGTTAAACATGTATTAGAATCTACTAGTGTAATTTATAATGTTAGATCAAATCAGAATGATAATGAAACACTAAGTTCCTACCCCCTTTCTCAACCTTCTTAGCCTAACCCTGTCGCTACCCTTGCCTACTTCCCTGTAGGTCGGATCTGTAGTAAGCATCGCTTCAGATTTGCAAGTATTTTCGATAAATTACAAATGTAAAATCATTTTCTAGAATTTGATTACCAAAAAGAACATTAGTATATTCCTTCAAAATCTCCTACTCAGATCTAAATCAAGACATGAATTTTCCCCAACTTACAGTACTTTCAACAGAAAAATATTCAATATATCTTCACAAATTTCTTCCCAAAGTTATAAAAACTAATTAATTGGTCTCCTTGTTTAATTCTCACTCATAAACGAATAAATCTAAGTCTAAATTATGATCCAAGAAAAGAAATAATAGTCCAACGTCGTTACTTTTGTGACAATGACTAACCAGCAGCATGAACATACCTCTTCTATCATTTTAATGGTTTAGTTAATTCCATCCATCACCTGAGGATTGCGAGCAGAACAAAAGTCTGAATATTTTATATTTTTTTTTTGCATCTCGACTCGACAAACTTTCATTGTGGCTTTCATTTTTTTTTTTTTTTTTCTTTCTTTCTTTCTATGCCGCCTTTAACTATTATGGGAGTAGAGGAAACTTGATTCATGGAAGATTCGTCGGTAATTTATAATTAGATATTCATAAATGCGCCAGCCCAACTACATGTGTTTATATAAGTACTTAATTCTTTCAAAATGAATAGACAGGAACATGCGTATTTGAAACCTATTTTGTTTTGAGAACTTGAAGGGGGAATTTTCACCCCTGAAGGATATAAAATTATGACTTCGCAGTCTATACTTGGTTGGGTATTAACAGTTGTTACATGAATATGATCATCAGCTTTATCTGTCAGGACCTGTTCATACATCTGTCAAGTTAACCATTCACTTTCTTTGTCGATGCTCTAATATCGTGCTTTACCGTAACAGTAAAAAGAAAAGCATTCTTCTCTGGATCGTTGACTGCAAAATACATATTATGGGTTGAATTAACTAAGAGTATGATGGAATACTGTCATCTGTTTTAATTTGCCAGCGGGTGTGAATCGCGGCATGTGTATTTAGTTAAGTAATGAGCTAACAACTTACTCACTAGTAGCGTTTTGATGCACTGGAGTGTTTGTGTGCTAGACTTCTACTCTGTTACAGCAAGTAGAAAAAGCAAAGAAGACAATTTTTACATTATTTCTGACCATATTAGTCGTATGATGTAGGCATGACCTATCATATGAAGTTATTGCTCATTGTACTTCTCAAGACATGCCCAATGACCCGCATTGCTCGCAGTTACAAAGATTGTCGTAGAAATTAGCCTTTACATGAACTGACAAGACTTCTGGACACACACTTTTTTTGTAAGTGAGTTGCACCTCTGAAAGTTTTCAAAGTGACTCCAATCTCCACAACCTTCTTCGGGTGATATTCCATGCCTAAATAGAGTTTATAGAGTATCTTATATGAGAGAGATAGAATGTGACCCGACCCTCATCTTCTCCATAAATTTTCTTCGCTCCAAATCTTGCACAGCATTCACAGTTTTAGCTGTACCATGTAATTCTCTTTCGCTTATTTAAGAATGGAACCATCCTGAATAGAATAGGTAAATAAATGCCGTAAAACGGATATCTGCAACGCCCGCTACACCAAAGCTTCGAGCGAAGGTTATCATTCATAAATAGTGACATATTCACGAGAGAGCTAGTTTAATACGCTTCATTCTTAGCTTTTGGAACCTATATTCACGCTTTAGTCATTTCGGAAGTTTTTCCACCTCTTTCAGCTGTTCATCGTCGTAGAAAATTGATGATTCTTGCAAGTAGTGGCATATCTAAATCTTTTAGAAGGCTTGTATTAAATCCCGCTATCCGAATTTACAACCCGACATGAGCAAGCTGTCTCAACTTGGGCATAATATCCGAAATCTGCAGCATGACTTATGATGCAGAATTTGATGCAGCCCGGGAATGGTGGTAGTTCTTCTGCTTCTTCAATCAGTATGCAAGATTCACGACTTTAAAGAACAAAAGGGCATTCGGAGCGTTAAATTTAGATAATGCATTCGGAATGCGGGGAAGAGGCTGGTGTGACGGATCAAGCATTTCTCAATAAGAATATTCAATTTCAGCCTACAAGAATATATCTACAGCTTAAGATATATGCTAGGGACTGATAAGTATGACTAAAGCTCACGGTTTTATTGGCTCAGCTTGACCAATCAAATATTCTTTACTTTCGCTCACTTTAGTAATTAAAGTGGAGCAGAGACTGACTTTAGCTTGCTGCGGGCTTGTGACAGGGAGTTGACAGGGGGAGGGGGGGTAAGAATTTAATGTTTCCCTTAAATTAACCAAGGGAAAGCATTCATTCGTTTTTGGCCCTCGAGTTTTGAATATTAGCCCTCAGTTCCTGCCTGCTATAACGTTGTTTAGTTTTCATATCTCAGCCAATCAGCTTTGAACTTCACTAACCGAATTATTTTCACATTAATCCTAGTCAGCGTTTATTGGATCCCAGTCGTCCCTAGCCATGCCACAGAGAGACGGTAGGCAAAAATTGATTATATCAATTTTTATATTGCAAAATACCCCTAGTCAGTGAATTGATCTCGTAATTAATGCAGCAGAAGGAAAATTTGTAAGATATAAATTAACTTATATATAAATTCAGCCCAAAGCAAAACTCATACTATGATAAAATTATCGGATACATTTTATGTACCGAACAAGAGGGCTAGTGTTACCGATAGCCCCCTGTTCATGTAAGTACTAGCAGTGCCCGTTCCATTGGTACATGTGGATTTTCTAGATATTTTTAGAGTTAACTCTAAAAAAAACTGATGTGTTCGAGGTAGTTATCGTGTTTGGAGATGTTGTCTTGAGTTTATGATTGTTTTGGTTCTGTAGGGCTTCAAATTAACCGATGATAACATGTTCCTAATGTAGTGAAGGACCAAGGGGCTCTTAATTTTATGTTATTCTTCGCGTAGCAGCAATGAACTATCTTTATTCCATTTGGATTTTTTAATATTATTTCGGTGTGTGGTAGGGTAGGCCATAATTATGTACATAAAAGTATTTAAGAACAATAAAGAATTTGAAGAATCTTGAACGTTGCCAGCTTACAGACCATCGCCCACCGAGACAGTCTACCGGTTTCACACAAAGTGGATTTTTCCAAGTGTAGAAGCTGTTTGAAGCTAGGTTGTGAAGAAGGTCAAGTCTCTCGCGTTCAATGATGGAATAGGCGTCTACTCAATACCGTTGAGCCAGCCTTCGAGCATACTAGAACAATTCAAATGTTCCAGTACGACGGAATATGACATATCGATACTACATTTGTTGTGTGATACGATTTCGTCGATTTGATGGTGAGTCGCAACGCAACGGTAAGTTCTGTTTCACCATGTGGAAACAAAAAAGGGTATGCTAAAGTCATATACAATGGATGGATGGCTGTAATGCACGGTTCTGACTCGCAGATCTTTTTCATTTTTACGTCGACTGTATAATACGCCGCCACGCGTCCGGATCCACAATTAGTCTATTCAGGAAGCAATAGATTTGCCGAAGATATTAAAATCTTTGCGATATTTTAAAAAATTGGCTAATCATTTTGAATTATGAATTTTACGGTAATAATATAACCATGGAACACTTGAAGACTTAACCAGCCGATAGTGAATGTTTACCTACGCACTACCTCTACAGCAAGATGTACGCATGTGAGTAGAAGTAATACGAAGAATTTAAAGCACTCGACGATTCTAGGGCAATTTAATCGTATAATTAATTTTCCCCCTTTAAGACTCGTGAATTGCCAATTTTGCAAGACCAACTACAATTAGTCACATTAATTTTTACGGGTTGTACCCGTTATAGGGTGGTAAGTTCAGAACTATTGCGAGAGACAAACATAAAGAGATAATGTTAGTTAAGTTTGTGCAAATTGAAAGTGCAAATCTCCAAATAGTTCTATACCATATCGCTAATGTTTCTTCTAGCTATACTCTTTGAATTAGATATGGTTTTTTATATAACCTATTTCGTGAATCCTACGAGCTAGTCACTGGCCGGGTCCTGGTTGCAAATGTTCTAGTCTCATTTTGGTAGATTTTCAATCTGACCACACATTAATCGTTTGAATTTGAGGCAAGTATTGATCTATCGCCTCGGACGTTGTTCGTGCCCTTGATCGTCCCGCTCGAAGAGCGATGTCAGGTGCCTGATTGTTACGAAAACCAAGCTGGTTTAAATGAGTTAATTGATTAAGCTACAATAATGAAAAGTCCCTATTAACGTGGGCTATAACTTTTATATATACATGTCTTCATCATCTTCCACTTGTACTGTACCCCTTTAACTAATGACATTCACTGTATATAATGATCGTCAACTTAGTTAATTATAGTGGTTGATCGCATCTTCAACCACGCTTACCCTTGCTATTCTTTGTGTAACTAATCACACTCGCTTAGGTACTCGCCTAAGCAGAGAATATCGGTTAAACCGTAACACTGATCAATCCCATACAACTCCGCGTCGACGACTTCTTTGCTCTTACCCAGGTATACCTTTCGGGTATGCTATGTGCTATCTTCCATTTTTTAGACTACTTTTGTGCCAGTCTGATTGTTTTTCAGTTTGGACCCATCGGTCCAAAAGGAGAGCTCGTCACGGCCGTCGAAGTGGTTCATCGCTTTGTTCCTCGCATCTATGTGGTTTGGCAGAACTATGACATTCTCTGGAAACTTGAGATCTTTTACGTCCTCTGTACTTTCAATACTAAAGATGGGTCTATATCTGTCCCTTGACACAATTTAAATGCCAATCGTTGGTCGAGGTTCTATGGCCTTGTGGATAACCATTCCCGGTTCGACTCTTGTTCGCCTGGTTATGCATGTGCATCCCCCTCCCGTAAGGTTTCCGGTAAAATTTCCTGCCAAACGTTATCTTTGGGCTAAGTCAAAAGTCTCTGTGCTTATCTACGCTGTCTACTATTCAGCAGCGAGACTGCAGGTCGAATACCTGCTACTTTGACAATAACTTCCACTGGAGCTGTCCGGAACATTCCCGTGATCTTACGGCCTTGTCGGTTAACTATTTTTTGAAATTGCTGTTCTCATATTTTATGATCTCTCCACCACAATTCAGCCTCAAATAGGGCCACTGACTGCACTGCTGCAACTTGTATCTTTAGGACTAGCTCTGGGTATAGTCCTTTTGAAAAAATTAGAGACCGCAGGCGGGCCTCAGCCTTACGTCTTTTTTTGAACGAAATCTAGGGCCGAGTCTAACCAAAAGCTAAACCATAGTGTGAAGGGCTAACATCAATCACAGTTAACAAGAAGGATGATGGCCAAAATACTGTTAATTTTCTCTATGACTAAATATCTGTCTATGAAGTAGTTATTAAATACATTGTGATCTATGCTATCGACCTCCCTAACAGTATCCCCTATTGTCTCCTATTGTAAAAGGAATGCCTTTAGTTTAGGGGGACGCGGACAAGCGTCATGTTTAAGGTTTTTAAATCGCGCCCCTATGCAGGAGTAACGCGTATCCCAGTCATTAAGAGTTAGGCGCAGCCCGTGACAATACCTCCCCGCTTTGTTTTAAAGCGATTTTTTTTTTTTTTTTAAATTATCGTTAATTTTTCGTCGTTTGCCGCTGGACCCCGTTCTTGCCCCAACCATTTCACCTACATTATCATCTTTCCCATATTTTGCCTCAAAAATATCCAGCGCCTCCGTTTCTTCTAGATTTATTCGTGGCTCCCAATTCGGTTCAACAAATTGCTTCCACTTAACTAAGACTTCTCTGCGGAAACCTCGGCCCCGACGCCGTTTTTCAGCTCGCAATATTTTCTCAACAACTTGTTCTTCCTCGCCATTGGCATTTATTAACGGTGGTGGTTGCAGGTCACCTAAGATTTGTGAAGGCAACGGGTCGCAGGGATCTCGCTTTAGGAGGTCTACGTGGAATCTTGGCCAGATTCCTGAAGGGACATCTAGCTCTACTACGTGTGGAGAAATTATTTTTGTGACACGGTACTTAGCGTTGACCCAGGATAGCTTTTTAGAAAGTTGAGGTGTTGAAATATTCTTTAAATTAAGCCAGACATGGTCTCCAACGTTAAATTTCTCTTGTGGTTGTCTTTTCAAATTGGCTGAACTTTCCATTCGTTGTTGAGCTACTGCCATTGCAGCTTGTGCAAATTCTTGAGCATCGATTAAACGTTTTATGAAGTCATGAGCTCTTTTTGTAGGATTAGAAATATTCTTGACCGGAGTCTGTACCTGCTCGATAGGCTGTAGATGATAGCCGTGCGTAAGAAAAAATGGACTGAGACCTATAATTGTATCTCTGTTATTTAAGGCTAGCATAGCTGAGGGCAACATCGATGACCACTCATATTGTGAATATGAAATAAAAGCACGAAGATAGGAAAGCACTTCTTGGTTCATTCGCTCCGTACTACCATCAGTCTCAGGATGGAACGCAGTTGATAATCGTTGTTCTATTTTGGTCAGTTTGCACAGGCAAGTCCAAAAATCGCTAACCCAATTGGTA
>PEDP01000844.1:0-16779 GCA_002918395.1 Erysiphe pulchra | reverse complement strand
GGTAAGGAGTTGGTGGTGTTTTCGTGTTATTAGGGTTCAAAGATATAGACAGCATCAAACACGCGTGTATAAAACTCTAATT
The DNA here is from genome assembly GCA_002918395.1 of Erysiphe pulchra. NCBI lineage: Eukaryota > Fungi > Ascomycota > Leotiomycetes > Helotiales > Erysiphaceae > Erysiphe > Erysiphe pulchra. Next base: position 16,697 of record PEDP01000844.1, on the reverse strand, counting down.
TGAATCGTTAACCAGACAACTATGTCACATGACCAGTTTTTTTCGAATGCACATTACGGCTCGATCACCAGTAAAGACTAAAATTACCTAGCCTGTTTGAACGGGTTGTTACATCTTTGGGATAATTTAATTTCGGTCTATGCATCTACAATAAACACAATTCGAACTATTCAAATTTTTAATCCTAAGTTCAATTCTATGATGAAATCTTCCCACTACCTGACGAAGACGAAAGATCCCGGGGAACCAGATCACAATTTACCTTTCTCCAGAACCATTCTTTTGTGTATCGATCCGGCGGAGGTGGAGACCAAACAAGATAATATACTTGCGCCAGCTGGCCTTTTATAGTAAAAATGACATAATCTCTTTGTTGATACTCATCTAACAGCGGAATCAATCCACGAATTTGATATCGGTAATATGGTTCTTGAAAGGGCAACTGTTCATCCGGCTCCTTGAGATAGGCGAAGGTATGTACCAAAGTTTTTTGTACAGCATTTTTGGATTTTGCCACTACTTTCATGCCTTGGGAAACGGTATCGTAGATAGTTTTATCGGAATAATGGTTGCTATTACACGTTGCGGATTTGATTTTTATTCCTTTTTCTTGACGAAATATTCCTGCAAACATTGCCGAAGTAAATCCGAGATAGATCAGAAATAGAGTCGAGATGACTTGAAATAGCATCGTTGACTGTGGTAAGACTTTATTTGATATCGTTCATTTTATAGCCAAACTTTGTTGTGACTATGAGTGATGAAAAACAAAACTGAATGTATAGGGCGATTTTCTACATCTAATATAAATCTTTGACATATCTTTCTACCCTACCTTTTTTCTCTCGCTTCCTTAATCACGATGAGGGATCTTCAAGCGATTGAATTGACAGGAATGTGAAATACATGAGTCGGAGCTTGAGCTTATCCAAACCACCCCACACATTCATTACCTGTTAGTTAAGGTTTCAAGAGTTGAGTACAGTATGATGGTACAGTAATCTCATTTCATTATAAATTAAATTAAATCGAATTGAAATGAAATGTAAAAAATCATTTAAAAATTTGGGTTCTCAGACTTGAACCTTTTTCAAACGTTGGATAATAAACGAACGCGTTGGAACATGTTTAGACCTTCCACGTGGACATTAATCAGCAAAAAAAACCCACCAAATTCTTCAGACTCACCATTTCATTAGACACTCATTGCCATATTGTGATCAATTTTTATGTAATTCTATTTCTGTAAATTAAAACAGTTATCTCATTCATTTTTTTCATCACGTAGTTATCTTTTTAGGGTGTAAAGATGTCGAGAAATAGTATTTACAGGCCACCAAATTCATTGATGTAATTTTATAAAAACGGCCCGTTTCACTTATCTCGTCAAACCTCTTGTCGCTGGAAAAATTCCACAAAGTATATATTTAATGCTTATTTTAGTTAAATCAATTTTTTTATATTTACAAACGAATTGATTATGGTGTTGTGCTTCAAGCTTTAGTGCTGGTTAATGCTCACGTGGAAAATCGACATTGGAAAATGGTTCAAGTTCAATTCTAAGAGGCCGTATTAACGAAGCTCAGACTTAAATTTTAACTTCTAAGCGGGGTCGGATGGTAGTGTGGTATGCAGTCCGGGCCAATAGAAGAGGTCTCTATACAACTTCTATCCATACATCTGAAATACACACCAAAAATCCAAATTTTCAAATCCATCTTCAATTTTATGATGAAATCCTACTTGTACCTGACGAAAACGAAGTATCCTCTTCAATCAGGCCACAATTTACCTTTTTCCAGGACCAATATCTTGTGTATCGATCCGGCGGAGGTGGAGACCAAACAAGAGAGTACACTTGCGCCAACTCGCCATGTTCAGTAAAAACGACATAATCTTTCTGTTGATGCATATGCAACGGAGGAACTAAGTCACGAATTTGATATTGGTAATACGGTCCTTGAAAGGGCAACTGTTCATATTCATCTTTGAAATAGATGAAGTTCTGTACCAGAGTTTTATCCATTGCATTTTTGGATTTGATCACTTCTGTAATGCCTTCGGCAACGGCTTCATAGATGGTTCCCTTGGAATACTGGTTGCTATTACACGTTACGGATTTGATTTTTATTCCTCTCTCCGGGCCAAGTATTCCTGGGTGCATTGCCGACGTAAATCGGAGATAGATTAGAAATAAGGTCGAGATGACTTGAAATAGCATTTCTTTTTGACTGCGAGATTTTATCGGATCTTGTTTATCTCGTGGATCAATTTTATTATTATCAATAAATAAGGGAAAGATACTTGAATATGAAAGGGGTTTTTCTCTCTCTTTTGTATGTCTTCGAAAGATCATCCTACCCTTCCTTCCCTACTTTCTTTCCCTCTCTCTCTTCCTTAGTCGTCATGAGGGATGTCCAAGCAATTGAAATGACAGAAATGTGAAATTAATACATGAGTCGGAGCTTGAGCTTATCCAAAATTCTACCTGTTAATTAAAATTTCCGTCAATCCAGGAATTGAGTTTGAAGTGAGTGTTTAGTAGATCATATTAAATTGAAAAAGAAAAAAGTTAAAAAATCAATTGAAAATCATGACCTAATACTTTCGCTGACTTGTTTAACCTTATCAACCCCGTGCTGCAGTAATAATCAATTCAAGGCATCTTAAAAAGAAGTTATTTAAGTAAAATAATCACATTAATTTCGATGGAGATGCAAAAAATCGACACAACTTTGTGACTCTTACCAAATACTCTGTTTCTATCTTTAGCGCTGCAATAGTCAACCATGTCTTCTTAACTAGTCAAATTGACACTATATCCAATTATCAATTAAATTTCGCCCAGTAAATAAACGTGGAAAAAATTAAAAATAACTAAAAATCAAAAGTATTTATGCCCAATTTTAACAAAAGTCCTGGCTCCGACACCTCAACTATCTTCTTGGATCTCTCAATAACAAACGTACTGCTTCGCAAGCCAATACTGGAATGTACGGACCCCCTTTTAGCGAAGTTTGAGTACCAAATTCGTCGGGCGGTAAACATAAAATTTATCCCAGTACCACCCCTGCCAGTTTAACTAGTCAGTTATTCTCCTTTGCGATCTTTTTAAGATTGAATTTGCCGATATCCTTTTTTGAACATTCACTGGGGAATTATAAACGCAGGGTACTGACGTCATTTAATTCTTCTGTTCCGTTCCCCACCTGCGTCGCCCCATCAACATCGTAGCTTAACGATCAACAACAATAACAATAGCTAGATAGCTAGTCGCTTCTCTACGAATGTCTCAAATAAAGTAATCACTAAAATGAAATGAGAATAACAAGATTAGTATATGTGTCATCAACTATCATTGGCATGGAGATGAACTTGACATGTAAATACATTTATGTCACATTACTTTTGTAAATAAAACAAAGCTACAAACATAAAAAGACAGATTTATTGAAAATATACCTCTAGTTAAGGTGATGATCCTCTAAAGATATATGCGGTGGGTTTGATAGCAGTGGATGTTCAAGCGTATATAATTCTGATAGTCCTAAAAGCTTACTATCTTTTCTATATAGCAATGCTACTTATACAGGGATATCTTTCATATATTACATAATCACACTAATGCCAAAACCACCTCAACATCCAAATCCAAATCAATGACATGCTGCTGACAATAATCTCAACAAGATTAACAATTTTACTACCCATTATTGATATTATTCTACCCTTCCAGTTGGCTTAAAGACTTGGTTGCGGAGTGGACACTCCAACATTCTCACTTTTGTGAATAAGTTAGGACTATTTTATTATGATCATATTCAGAGATATGAAGCAGATCTTGCTCAGGCACAAGATCAAGCCCCGGTCATGTTTTCTGTGGGTGCTGACTATCGATTTTACCGTGAATTATTAAGAGTTCTAACAACACCATCTCTTATCCTCTTAAGAGAACAGAAACAAAAATGTCAGGCCGAAGTAAATAAAAGAATCAGAGAAACTTTTCGAAAGAGCCAGGTGAAAATACTGTCTAAAGGGAAACGGAAACGGAAATTGGAAGCGGAAAGTGACGCGCGAGTGACTAGATTGATAGCATAACTTGTTAGGAACTCTTTGACTAATATAATTTTCAATCTTCAAATTTATCCACTTACCTAGATGAATTCTTTACATCTTCTAATCAAACACAAGTTTAGTTCTCCTAAAGGATTCACAAAGTCAATTGAAAGTGTCACGGGATAAGGGCTAGACCAGGGGACTAGTTCAGTACAAATATCTGTTGGTCCCTTCATTATGCAGCCTCTCTCTCTCCATAGATAGAACAAAAATAGACTTCTCTAAACCTCGTTCGATCTTAACGATCACTGACTGCTGATTCCGTGAAAGAAAGTCTGATGATTTGAAATACATACATCTGAAATATGTACAACACAAATTGCATAAATTTTCAATTCCAACTTCAGTTTTGTGACGATATTCTTCTTCTACTTGACGAAGACAAAGTTTCCTAACGGATTAGGTCACAATTTACCTTTCTCCAGAACCATTCTTTTGTGTACCAATCCTGCAGTGGTGGAGATAAAACAAGATAGTACACTTGCGCCAACTGGCCATTTTCAGTAAAAACAACATAATCTCTCTGTTGATACATATCTAACGGAGGAATCAAGCCACGAATTTCATATTTGTAGTACGGTTCTTGAAAGGGTATCTGTTCATATGGTTCCTTGAAATAGGTAAAGGTCTGTACCATAGTTTTACCCAGATCTTTTTTATGTTTGGTCAGTTCTGCCATGCCTTCGGCAACGGCTTCATAGATGGTTCCCTTGGAATACTGGTTGCTATTACACGTTACGGATTTGATTTTTATTCCTCTCTCCGGGCCAAGTATTCTGGGTGCATTGCCGACGTAAATCGGAGATAGATTAGAAATAAGGTCGAGATGACTTGAAATAGCATTTTTTTTTTGACTGCGAGATTTTGTCAGATCTTGTTTATCTCGTGGATCAATTTTATTATTATCAATAAATAAGGGAAAGATACTTGAATGAAAAGGGAGTTTTTCTCTTTCTATTATATGTCTTCGAGATATTATCCTATCCTACCTTACTCTCTCATTTTCTTCCTTGGGATAACATAACTAAAAAGCTTGTAATGAGGGATTTCCAAGCGATTGAATGGGCAGAAACATGAACTACATGAGTCGAGAGTTTAGACTTATCCCAAAGTTTACCTTATCTAAACTTTTACACATCCACCAATACCTGTAAATTAAAATTATCTTAATAAAAAAAAACAATTTGATCAGTTGACGTTCCTAACTGAGCAGTGGACGTTTTTTCCCCCACTCTGTGTTGCAGAAATACTCAATTCTTATTGTTGTGATTAAAGAAGGTTGTGAGCAGGAAGGAATAGAAAGGATTAAATATTACAAGTGATCGAGAAACATAAATTTTAGTGCAGAAGATATCGATTTCGACCTAACAGATTGTGAATATGGATCTTGTACACTATTTCTATTACTGCGATGAATGAATGAGCAACTGAAATACAATAGAGTCGCCAAGGTTTTCTCCTCCATACTTCATCACTGGAATATTCGCCATTGATTTTATAAAACCAGCCACAGCTGGTAATAAGTGCATTCTTTTCTCTCTTGCTTTAAACGTTAAGACGGGCGTAGAAGGCAGCAAGCAACTGGTAACAAATCATTTGTGAACAGGCTGTGAGAATTTAAAATCTAAGGTCTAGAGTGACTATAACCTTCACTGTGAATATCTTACTCAATGTGGCTGTGAGTGGGTGGGGGGATAAATATTACTTACGATGTGGGGAAAAACAATGGATATTAACTCAGGCCAATCTTACAAATTTTAACTAGCACAAAGACTAGTGGGCAGATTCCACTAGAGCGAGCCGTTGCCCTACTCACTATTCACAATCTACTCATGAACCACTCAATGTAGTGGACTTGGTTTCACTAATAGAATATCCTGCCTAGAGCGAGTATCGGGTTTGCCTAAGAAGACGAGTTTGAGAAAGAATCTCTTGTACTTCCTCTTCTTCAGAGACTTGTACCAGCTCCCTTTCTAGTTTTAGTAATACTATATGTTTCCAGCTTCGTGCCTAATTCCAACTATTATTTAAATTTTACATTCCAAGTCCTATAGCTCCCTCTCATGATCCTAATTACTGCAGAAGCTTTGCTCTCTGTGCCAGAATTCTCAAAAAAGTTATCGGAAAAAGTTGTATCTTGAGCAGGTGACGTGGTTTTATCTTCCGTTGGGCGATCTCTCCTATAAAAAAGTGTCAATTTGTAAATAATTTAGCCAACAGAGGTATTCAGGAAACTCTTGCCTTATGCATAGCTTCGGCAGGCAGTGAGAAGGTTTTCCAGAGATTGATGCACTTTCTTTATAGACGTTTGTAAGTCTTTAAAACTGTCGTAGATTCCTTAAGGGGTGCGTCAGAAATGCATGCCTCGCATTTACTTGCAGCCATCATATCTAAGGTTGTAAAGTAGAAATCATTTCCAAAATAACAAAATGTAAATTTGCAAATTCAAATTTTGTCTTAAAGCTATAATTCATACTTATTCCTATGTTTTGATACTGAAAAACATATTTGATAAAGAAACTCTCTTTCGAAAAATAAATGGTTGCATTGCATTCGCAAATATAAACAAATATGCAAAATTACGTAGCTAAAGAAACAAGGCATCCCATCAGGCTAAAATATACTGTAGGCGCGAAAGACTGAGCAGTGCTGACGATGTCGATAGCCCGCCCGTAAACGTATAGCAAAAAAAATTCAGAGAGATTTAGCCCAAATTTTTTTAACAGTCATGCCAAGTACGACTGATGTTGTAAACTCTACCTTGAAGCACTCAAGACGTTGAAGCCTGTACATATGAGACTACGTAAATCGTTAGATGCATCTTGTGTCGCTTCCCAGTAAAATAGCCCCTATTCTAAAAGTCAGAGCAGCTCGAGTGATAAATAACAGATTCATAGGCATATCAGCTTCACTAATTACATCTCTTTAACATTTTTGGCATTGTTGAATGGCTTACGTCTTTTTTGACGGGCACATTCAAATATAGAGATTTATTAGCGATCGAGACTTAGAGGTTTCACTTAATATAAACACGACCAATTTAATTTATCCATGCGAACGTAAATAAAAAATTAGAGAAGATCTTACCGCTAGGCCAAACGCGTTGCAATAATTAGCTTTAAACTTGACAGTATCAGGATTATCGTAAGAAACAAATCCACCGTCGCCTCCGACACAATAAGCGGAAATGTGACGTCTGTCGACACATTCTGTGGTATTAGGGCGTGGTAGAGTTTTGTAAACAAAAACACCGTCATTACCACCTGTTCCGGTAAATGTCTGTCCTGGACCTGCTGCACCGAGAAAGGATCTACCATATGCAGGTATACCAAGTAGAACTTTGGAAAGTGGGAATCCTTTCGACATTAGATAGTGAACGGCTTTATCAATGCTATTTTCATCAGGATTATTTGAAAAAAGCTGTGAGTGATAACCTGATCCTTGTTCTATTTTGAAGAAAAAATCATAGGCCATAAGATTAATTAGATTAAGGTAGCTCTGCGACTCCTTAACGTTGATATGTTGCAATGCCCATTCTCCCGCAGGCAAGGCAGCAGTGACATAATAGCGGGGCAGGGGAAGTTGTTTTCGTATGGCCTTTAGTAATAAAATAAAATCATCACCTTGCTTAGCATTTTCTGGATGTTCCCAATCAACTGTAAGAGAGATCATGGAAATATGTCAGTCAACTTCCGATCAATTCATAGTCATGTGACTCGTAGTCATGTGATGAACTAATTGTAAAAGGTGATCGAAAGCGACAACCTACTGTCTATACCATCGAATTCAAATTTCTCCACCAGTCCTTTTGCAGATCTTGCAAAATTATCCCTAGTGGCATCGTTGCTTGCCACGCTGGCGAAATTGCCGGAGCCATTCCCGCCTCCAATGGAAAGAATTACATTCAAATAGTTATATTGCTTTTTAAGGCGCATAAAGGAATGTATACATCCATTAGTACCGTCAATAGGCATTCTCACATCAACCTCTTCATCACTTAACTGCTTTGTTGTTAATTTTAGCTTAAATCAAAACTCAAGCGGTCTTACAGTTACACTGCCGTCAGCATTTACATTTGCAAACGCATAGAAAACAAAATTTATATATCTGAAGTCTAGAGTCGCTGGTGTCAGGACTTCTCTAGCTCGATAGTTTGGATAATAAACAGCATTGATGCGGGCTGGCTGGAATATATTTGCCTGAAACGTAGCTTGGGATGTATAGCTCGGTACTTCGTGAGGCATGCTGCTGTTGATGTTGATGTTGACGATGCTATTCAGATTTCACTATCACTACTGACTGCTCTTTTTTCTTCTCACAGGAGAGCAAATGGAAAGATTTCTATCTTAAGAATCACGCAATATAAATGGCCTACAGAGAGATGCACCGCTGTTTAAATACTCCAATAATACTCTACTTTCTAGCTTTGTCCAAATGATATTGGTAGTGTTGCTGGGTTTAGAAAACCCCTACTAATCGAAGAGGCTTGGTCACAAATGCTCACACGGCCCCAGAAGTATTTACTGATTCCCTGGAACGATGGGCTGAAAATGAGGCTTACCTTGCCAATCATAGGGGTTTTAAAAGAGTCAAAGACTTACAATTCTTAGTGCTGCTTATGTTGTTATAGATAATCGTTGGCCTCTCTTCTTTGGGAGGAGAACAGGGTAGGGTCGATGTGGGAATGGTAAAACCTGGGATTACTCACTTCACAATTGCTCTTTAAAGATCAGCGACTGGTATTATCAACTCAATCAAAAACGTAACTTATGACCATGTAACTTGACTTTGCATAAGTGATATATGTCTTTAGTTCATTTTTCACGTATTCCTCGACAAGTTACGTTCCTCTGTTCCTGCTTGTTCTCGAGATGCTGTTACGTTTGCATGTTTACCCAAGAATTCCAACTCAACATGTAAAATTTCATGCATTTTATGTAGCCACTAGTATCATGCATGACCTGACATTGCGATCCCAAACATTTCATTGTCTATCTCCCAGGAGCTAGGGTTATACTTCCCATTTTATGGTAAGTCGATATCTAAAAGCTCTAGAATCTGTGTTGGGAAAGGAATAACGTTTGCCCGAAAGGTTTAGCCTTTAGTCCCACTCATTAAAACAAAAAGAAGAGCCAATTAAACGAAACCAAGCTCTCCATCTTCATTCTCTCCGTTTACAGAAGAAACAACACTTTTGTTTGGGGTCTCATGTGTGTAACTGTTTATAGCTAGAATAGAGAATAGTGTATTGAGGAATTTTAACAAGTTGTTAGAACTCTATGGCTTCTTCCACATAACTACCTTTAAGAAGTGTCCGTCTTTCAGCAACCTTTTAGCACCTCAATAACATGGGCCCAGTAAGTAGCATGAACAACGTAAACAATATCACGTAGTCATAATCGACTGCTTACTCTCTCACTGAGCATACATTCGACTACCACTATGTCGAGCCGTAAAACTGCTAAATACGCTGTAGTATGCATGGTGCAAAAATAATAGGAAGATCTATATACCAATCGAGCACTCAGAATGTCAGTTTAGCGCAAAATTAGAAATTAGCCCTTACCCTGTCTAGCGCGACTTTTGAATTTCAATTTATCCTTGCCTTTGAGCAGAATTGCAGGGTAAAAATTAATAATACATACCCTGCAAAAGACACCGATTAAAGTTGCGCTAGACAGGGATTTACGGATTTTCTCAGGGCTTTTTTTTTTCGCGCTAAATTGTCATTCTAAGTGTACGATTGGTTCAAATATATATATATATATTTTTCCCCCTCCCCGGATACTTGTGTTTCTTGTTCTACGGTTCGAGTTAGAACGTTCTTTTTTCTAGAAATTTTGGCAGTGATGAAAATTGTCCACAAAAATGAGTGTGCTGTACAAGTGGGTGGATTACTTTTGCCAAGAACCGTTGCCTCGCTCACCCCAACCTTCTTTACCTGTGGTAGGTGACGTCATTATCTGATCAGCCTACGATATCGTCTAACCGGGTCGTTACAAAAACGTTTACGCTAACAATGTCCTCTGCCTGCTAGTGAAATAATTCCATTTGAAAGAGCGTAATTTTGCGTAGGTACATAATGTAAGATTTAAGCGGGAGGTTGTGGACACGGTAAGATGTTAAAAAGTTGTCGAAGCAAAGAACTTTTTCACAAGAATTGCATCTAATCAACGAAAACTAGCTATAGTTATGCTCACTACAGTTCTAGAGTATCTTGAAACAATAATCAACTAGATTCATGAAGGGTTCTGGTCCAGGTAAGTAATCAACCAGCCTTAATCCAGGATTTTTGGAGAAACAGTTTGAATCGTGTGGTAAGGAGGACAGATTACGTATCAAACTCTGAAGAAGAATGATGGAATCGCGATGGAACAAGTTAATTTCGATGTCTTCACTGATGATCTTCACGAATATTTTCTGTTGTAAAAGCGCTGATCACATCTTGCTTAGTAAGAATATTTATACCCATGTATAATATAGTAATATAGACAGTGGAAGTAAATAAGAACCCTCTAGAATGATCTCGAAGTTAACAAGAGACTGTATCAATGTGTACATATGAGTATATTTCTAAGCATAGTAAAATAAAAAAGAGAAATCTGAGATATCCGACGTATCTCTAACCACACTCTTGTTGCCCTATTACTCAAGCATCTGGCGACTGGTTGGTTATCATATTTCTTAGTGACCATTCAACAGCGGACACCAAGTATCCACGAAGGAGTTTATTTGCAGTGTTTCATGCTTCCCAATTCGGTGAGGTTCTCTCAGCCTGTGTGATCTCATCAGTGAGTACTTCTTTAATATCCATCACATCGAAGCCGATTCCCCATATCGAAGCTGATTTCCCATTTTCCAGCCCAGTCTTGGTAGTTTTCACTACCTGTCAGAACTGGGTAGTTTTCTAGTTTATTCAGTGTTACATCCTTTAGGGTAAGTGTGGCAGCTGAATTATTTTGGAAACGTCTTCTTTGCTCTTAGAGTTCGAAATGATGAAATTCAATCAAGTGTTTTTTTTAATTTCTCAGATGGATATGGGGAGTTACGATGAAAGTAGGTCTTGATTATGAGAGGTTTGGTATACAGTGGAATGGAAAGGTCTCAATTAGATTGAAAGAGGATTGATTAATTATTACAACTACAGAGGGCTAAACTACTATATAGATATGATTGTATTTACCCTGAAACGGATAACTGCATCTTGAGACAGACAAAGGAGGTTGTAGACATATGATATGTTTTATCTAAACTTGGAACAACACGGCAACATGCCATGTCCTTAACAGTAGGTAATGATTAAGGCTACCGGGCTTATAACCTTTTGAAGTTTAGCGTGTATGTGTGTATGATATGTACACGTTTTGGGACTCCAATAAAAGTAAAGATATAAGATGGTTAAATTGATGCTTGAGTAATAGGTGTTATAAATGCATATCACGTGCCATCTTTTCAATGTCGATCTGTATTACTAAGATAAGATAAGAAATACTTCATGTAAATAGACGACGCGATGAAAACTAGATAACGCGTAATACAGAAAAGTAGAATTCATATATGACATATCTCAACTCCACTGCTAAGTAATCTTCTACCATATTAATAGGGCAACAAGAGTGTGGTTAGGGATACGCAAAAAAACCTCTTCTTACAAACAAGAATCTCATAAAACTGATACTAATAGTGAAGTCGCTGTACCTCTCACTATTAACACCAACAATATCTTCATCTCGCAATAGAGATGAAAGTAAATCGGATGACCCTCAATTTAAGCTAGGAGATAATCCAAATAAATTGAACTCAAAATCGCGCGGTGTTTGTCCTAAGACGAAAAAATTAAACTGGATCGACCCATTACCACAGGTTGACTCAATCTTTCCTCTAGGACTTGAAACTAATCCTGAACAAATACTAGCCGGCGAAATTGACTTGGATGTCGAGCTTCCGAACACAATTGCCCGACCGTTCGCATCAGTTATTAGCTCAGTTGGACAACGTATTTAGATGAATCCTGTTCAAATTCAAGAAGCTGCTGATGCTTTAACTGCTTTGCCGTTTTCTGAATCTGCTAGACAACTGTATTCCACCATGCGAGATCATGAGACAGCCGAGAACCAACCATTGAAAGCCGTGAAATATGATGAGACACCAATCCATCTACATATGTCAGGCGCTATTGGAATTATCGGTTACATGAACACTAATGTCGGACAAGTCGTATTCAACGATGCTTGGGCAAACATTAAAGCTAGATTTGACAGAGAGACCCCCGCGACAACCCTGTCATTACTGAGGAATATTGTTGACTCAAAACTGGAAAAAAATGAAAATGTAGCTGACCACTTAACCAACTTCACCAATGCCTGGAATTGACTTCAACAAAGATCTCTTTCTCCAAAATCCGGAATCGCGAAAGCATTCTGAGATGTATCTTTTTCCGACGAAGTTAAGGGCGCTTTTTACTACTTTCCTTACCTAAATCGATGAACAACATAATTGATAATCTAGTAACAAAGACCTAATTAAATACCAAGATATTCAACCAAAGCTGTTGGACCTCTCTGCTGACAGAAACGTCATAGAGAGTGAAAATAAAGCTTATCTCACTTCAAATCCGGAGCCAATAGAATGTTCTTGGTGCAAGGTAAAGAAGATCAATTATAAGGGAAATATATATAAAAACTGTTTTAAATTAAAGAAACATAAAGAACAACAGAAGGAGGCTTAGAAAAAGATGAGCGCCACAAAAAATGAAAATGCTAAAAGAGTTTCAATATCTGATGAAGAACTTTCCGATATGGCTCTCAAGGCTAATTCTATTTCAACTTCTCACAAAGAATTGATTTTAGACACTGGTGCCACTGCGCTCGTGATTTCAGATAGTATAAGTGGAGATCTATGACGTGGGGATTTTAGAATTTAATGTATTTAGACTGATATAATGTGACGCAACAGTATTTATACAGTATGATTCTAAGATATGGAGAAAAGGATGAGGGAGAAAGATAGAGGAGAAAAAAGGAAGATAATTACTTTCCTAGATGTATTTATAAGAGAACATTAATCCTGTCACAGGTCAGGAATATAATAACAAACCTGATACATGACTGGTTGCGTCGACGATTTCGAATCCTTAACACCAGTTTAAAATACAAATGTTAAAATCGCCAACAAAAGCTATACCCCAGTCACTGGCAAGGGTACTATTCTTCTTCGCGCTTGAACCAGCGAAATTCGATTGCGCCCTATCTCTCTTCAAATTGTTCTTTTAGTTCCTTCTTTTTGACAGACTCGGTTGTTTTCGTGGGAAAAGGTACGAATAATGGGACAAGAACTATTTTCAAAAGGTCAAGACACATTTATTAGGGACAAAAACGGACTAGAGATTTTGTGGGCAATACCGAGTAAGAAATCACTCATTATTCAGTTAAAATTTAAAGAAGCTTGTTTTTCCTCCTATCGTGAATTTCATGAAGTGTTAGGACATCCTAGTGTATCAATCATCAATACACTAACGGTGATAACATTTCTCCAACCCCCCAAAACTTCTATTGCTCCACTTGTGAAAAAGCTAAGTCTAAGCACGTTGTACCTGATTCAATCTATGAGGATCCAGGTAGCGCTTTTGAAATCATTCATTCAGATCTTGCTGGAAAATTCTCCATTACTTCATTAAGTAAAAAGCAATATTAAATCAACTTCATTGACGGCAAAACTAGATTCTCTTGGGTAAAATTTTTGAAAAATAAAGATGATGCTGCTCAAGCCATAATTGATTTCGTCAGGCTTATTGACAGACAATTCGATACAAAAATCATGAGATGGAGGATCGACAATGGAGGAGAATTTGTCAATAAGACCATCAATTCTTTTTATAAATCAGAAGGTATATTGTATCAACTGACACCACCCTACGAACATGAAAGAAACAGAATTGCTGAACGATTTAATCAAACTTTGACCACTATAGCTAGAAAAATAATAGCTGATCTTAAACTAAATTTATGGGCAGAAGCAATATCAACTGCATGTTATCTTTAATAATGCCTCCCTCATTCATATCTACCAAATAAAATAACTCCGTATGAAGCCTTAGAAAGCAAAAAACCGACAATCAACCACCTACGACCGTTCGGTAGAACGTGCTTTGATCACTTACACAAAGATTCGGGACCACCTGGATTAAAATTATCACCAAGTGCATATGAAGGGAAATTTGTTGGCTACACGGAGAGCATCAAAATATTTCGAATATGGATTCCGTCAACACTTGCCGAAAATAAAGTCAAAGATTTTAATACACGATTTAAAATAGAAAGTAATACTATTGCATTGATAAAACCTGAATCTAAGTTCCAACAGATATATCATCCAAGGTTCTATGATAGAGAATTTGGAGTTAATGACAACCAGCTCAGCACCTATTTTCTGGCCAAGGAAATCGGTTACTTTGACCCGGATGCCTCAAAAACTGCCGTAAAAATCAAAGATACTCACAATATTTATCATAATGTTTTCTCATTCACAAACTGTTCAACAACAAATTCCATATTCATCGTAAAAATTGTTTGGTTAACAAGGGTATTTCTAAAGAATCCCAAGAAACATCACTACCATCAAAACTTTCTATGACACCTAATATCATAATAAAGTCCAAGGTTAAGAATACAGGATCTACTCGATATGCGTTCCGAGGATATAAATATGCTACGACAAAAGCAAAATTCACAAAAGAGGGTCCATTACAGGATATTTGTATAGATACCGGATGTTCAATGTCGCTAATAGATGAAGATTTCTTGCGTAATTATATCCCTCAAACTCTCATCTTGTCTCTTCCAAAAACAATTCCTGTATCCGGTATTGGTAAACAAATATGTAATTGCGAAATATTTGTTCGACTTACAATTTATCTCCCTGGCGATAAAGGACTGGCAGAAATTGAAGCGAGATTCATCTAGTAAAAAATCTCACTACAAACATCTTGGAAGGGATTGATATTTTATTGCCAAACGGAGTCATCATAGACTTAAATTGGGGAACGGCAAGTAGAACGCTTTGTTTTTACAAAAGCTCACAAAGTTAGTACACCTCTGGATCACAACTTAACCCTCTTCAAAGGTACTGAAGATAAACGTCCTGAAAACATAAAACAATATGTTTGATGTGGAGATCCTCCATTTGTTTTGTTTAGCAATATTGTTTGGTTCATCCAGCTACTGCCATCACCTATTTCCACCCAAAACAGTTTTTTTAAGGTTTATACGTTTTATATTCATGTAAACCGTAACAGTCATGTTTTAGATACATGCTTCTTAGCGATCACAACACAAATTGGCTATTATTTTGTTGTTCAATAGTTTAGATATAACTCGTGGTACGAACCTAGCTGAAGGAACTAGATTATTCCTAAATAAAATTATCTTTATCAGAGTTACTCATTTCACTCTTGAACTGATAGTATTCTGAAGTTATTCTCAAATATATAATCCGACAATTATTGGCCTTATACGATGAATACTTATATAAAATCGCCATACATAAGACAAAGTCAAATACAATATCAAGCTGTTGTGGGATCATTAATATACCTTGTCATAAGCAGTCGGCCTGACTTAGCCTACACAGTTACTTTTAAGATAATTTTCATCTTGTCCAAACAAACTCCTTTTACAAGCTGCCAAACGAACACTCCGCTATTTAGCTGGAACATCAAATCGGGACTTGTTTTATCATAGTGAAACCAATGAATACCTTGAAGTATACGCCGATGCTTCCTACGCTGATAATTCCCATACATAAAGATCTACGTCAGAATATTTACTTCGTTTTGGCGACGCCGCAATTTCTTGGAGCAGCAAGCAACAGCAATCTATAGCACTGTCTACTCTGAAGCCGAATAAGTGGCTATGTCGTTGGCTGCCCGCCAAATTACCTGGACAAAATTTGGCCTAACACAATTGCGTTAAAAGTTCGAAACTGTCCTCTATACTGCTAACAACGGAGCTCAAGAACTTGCTAAAAATCCGCGTATTCATAATCGATCTAAACATATCGATGTGCATTATGACTACGTACGCGAGAAGCTCAAAGAAGGAGATTTTGAATTACTTAAAATAAGATCTGCCAACAACCTGCTCATCATCGACTTTCTAATCACATTAGATATTCTAAGCGAGGGGAAGTGTTGTAAAGATTGATCCGTAACGCGGGTACAAAAATTTACGCGCACGTGATCGGCTTATCTTCATAATTTTGTACAATGCTAATACGTATCATTCACAAAAATTTAATTATTCCAACACGAAAATTCAATCAAAATCAGAAATTATTCATTCTCATAATTAATCACCATACAAACGATTTGTCGTTGCTCCCCCCGTCACCGCAATCTATTCACAGGTCTTTGCTAGTACTTTTAAGCTTTCTATCGAATTTATTTCGAGGAAATGGAACCTTTAACTCGATTCTGTTCTGGATTACAAAAATGCGTCCCATCGAAGATTTTTCGAAGAATAAAAAAGATGCTTTACGAAAAATTTGCAATCGTCAAACGAAAAAACGAACAATCCAATTTTTCA
>PEDP01000843.1:0-16817 GCA_002918395.1 Erysiphe pulchra | reverse complement strand
TATTTTACGTGTAAGGCGTGCCTGTAGTATAATAACTAATTGCGTCATATTGATATTTAGAGTTACGTCATTCCTATATTTATCATCATGCCTAAGCTAGCCAGTTTAGGCTACAGGGCCAATCGGCTCCTCAGCCTTCACACGCATAACATTTAGTGTTGCTAAAAAGCCAAGGAAAAAGGGCATGACGTAATGATTTTTCTAATTATTATATCGCTTAACTTTCGCACAATTATTTATTACAAGACCTATTTATGATAAGAAAGTTCCCAAGACTTTGCGAAGACATAGCCTTGAGGCTGCATAAAGATTTAATGACTTAAAATAGGGAATCATTAAATTCTTACCCCCTTTCCTTATTTTCTTACGTCCCTGCCCTGCTCCATTGAATGGCCATGGCCTGTCAGTACTAGGGTCCGCAGCAAGCTAGAGTTTGTAAACTCCAATCAGCACTAGAAAATTTATCACTGAAAGAAACCAGGGCTAAAGAATCCATAAAATTACTCTATCTAATTGGTCAAGCCACGCTAGATTTTAGTCCTGACTGATTAATTTCTGGGAATCATCAAATTCTTACGCCGTTTTCTTATTTTCTTACCCCCTACCCTATTCTCTCCACTGTTCTCTCCAATCAACATTAGGGACACTTTAAAAAGTGACCAGGGTTTTAGTTCCAGCCAATAACGAGAATCACTCACTAATGATTTGGGACTGAGCAAACCGATACTCATGAGGAATTTTCTGTTTGAATATGCAGCTATAACATAGGGTGATTAGTCTATTACGAGGCCAAGAAGATATCACATTCGTAGAGGGCTCGAAATCGATTCCCGCACCTTTCCTCGTTGACCATGAAGGACTGTAACGACATCAGAGACAGTGGTAGCAGAGGCAGAGGAGATTTAAACGGTATATGTGGATTTGTGTTTTAGCATTTGTCCCAAATCATTAGTGAGAGACTCTCGTTATTGGTTGGAGCTAAAACCCTAGTCACTTTCGTTCAAAGTGTTCCTAATGCTGATTGGAGAGAGCAGTCGAGGGAGCAGGGCAGGGACGTAAGAAAATAAGGAAAGGGGGGTAAGAATTTAATGATTCCCCTTAAAATATACATATATTTTGTCGCGAATGACTCACGCTATTCACGAATTTAAATATTTGCGGATACCCCGTGGAATATTTCCATACCCCTGGAAAAATCCTAACCAAGTCCTTGAAAAGTATAATTCCATTGTCATTTCCAATAATTCAGATTCAAATTTAGATGAAAATCACAGCCTCTCTCTGTTTGCATTTGTACGCTTAATTCAACGCCAAAAATTGCCGACGGTGACATAATGACATTCTTACACAATCTGTTATATCCGATCTCGAAATGACCAAGGTTTTCAGTTTCTTAAGAGACAACAGTATAATATTATTTTGTTCCCTTGTTGCAATATTTTTTCTACGACTAATCTATGTAAATGGACCAAGCAAACTAGAAAGAAAGATTCCCAAAAGATATCATCATCGGCATCATATTGTAGCTGTGCTTGGATCAGGAGGACATTCGACGGAAATGCTTTCTCTACTGAGGGATATTGATCCTGCACATTATAGTCACCGGTCATATATTGCATCTACTGGAGATAATTTTGCTATAAAAAAAGCTTTTCAACTAGAAGAAGCTATTCAGGCTAAATTAAGACCGTCTGGACCAATAACAAACACAAAAACTTGGGATCCTATCACTGGAATCTGGGATGTAAGAATTGTGCCACGAGCTAGAAAAATCCATCAATCACTATATACCACACCGTTCTCTTCGTTATGGTGTATTTTTGAAAGTATCAGAGCTTTGTATGTGATTGCAAAGTGCTCAAAAGTCGCACCTGGCGAATTTCCTGATGTAATAGTTGCAAATGGTCCTGCAACTGCTGTAATAGTTATCTTGGCAGCCAATATGATACGATTCTTGGGAATTTCTCCTATGTGGAAGATGAAAGTAATCTATGTAGAGAGTTGGGCCAGAGTAAAAAGTCTCAGCTTGAGTGGAAGATTTCTTTTAAAGCTTGGACTATGTGATAGGTTTTTGGTACAATGGGAAACCTTGGCCCATAACATCAACGAGAAAAGTTCTCGAAAAGTAGAATGGTCTGGTATCCTTGTAGAGTGAAGTCTAGAGTAACAAGTGGACAACAAAAACAATTACTCCTTCATTAACTCCTACAACCAACAACGCAAAAATCCTAATTCCATGAAATTTAAAATACAACTATCGTGTTAAACAGCGTTGGGTAAACTTTCGGTCTCGTTAACTTCTTCGCTACTAATATCATGATACAACCCAGCTTCTTGCTTTAATTGAATGTCTTCAAGTTTTTTCTGAGCCCATATTTTCCATGATTTGTACATCATATCCTCCAATTTCATACCCCACTCAATTGGTCCAGGTCCAAATTGAGCACCATAAGATAATGCTTCCTCTTTTGCTATCCTTCTCTCTACTTCCTCTGATCGGCGTAAAGCATAAAATTCTTTTCGTGCTATATCGTAAGCCTCTACTGTTGTCATTTCAGGAACATTTTCTAATAGCCAGATTTGTCTTTGAACGACACTAAAAAAAAAGATATCAATATCAAAATCAAATCAGTTTCAAAGAGGATATGGGTGGGGGGTAACAGGCTAGCTTTGCGTTGGATGTATGCACCTTTCTCCATCCAATGGTTTATCAGTTTGTTCAATGCGACTCCAATCATAGTTTTGCCAATCTTTTCCATAAGTCTCCAAAACTATTCTCGGCCTCGCTAATTCCCATGGATGATCTGAGTAGAACCGGTGTCGTAATTTATCTTCTTCATATTCTATTTTCTGAGGCCGAAATATCTTACTTGGCTTTCGCTTTCTTGAGTGAGTCTTTGTCTGTTCTTGAAGTTGAATTGGTAGATTTCTTGTCATAAACTCTCCTGGAGGGAAGCGCCCAATAACCTCATACCATGGTGGCGCTTGTGTTATGGTGTTTGATTTTAATAACTGAGTGGCGACTTGGTGAACCCGAGCAGCCTGAAGATTTATGCCTCTCATTTTTTCTACAAGTTAAGCTGGCACTTCCTAACCTATGAGTTAATAAAATTGGAGTACTATTAGCTATATACTGAAAGTCATATCATTTATTCCTCAGGCTGCTTTTTTTTTTTTCAAATAATATATTTAATTTCTTCTCCAAAATATACCAGTCTAGCACAAAATAATGACCACCGATTTGTTGACAATGATTTGAGTTTGAGTACCTTGTAAAGAAAAGATTAAAATAAATAGAAGATGATGAATTTAAAATTAGTAAACAGCATCAATCATCACGAGTTAATTCGGGAAAGTCTATGACCTTTTCAAATCTTGTAAAGCGTTCAGTCGTTCCAATGCCACAAAGTACTGCAAGGCTCGAAGTATGGTTCTTAACATCTTTGGCGCATGCCAGTACATGTCATAAGCATACATCGCAATCTAAACCATCACTTGGTTTTCGGAAGCCAAATTTTAATCGTCTATTTTATTTGAAAAGGCATTATTGCAATCGAAAATGGCATCACTCATCTGCTACTGTTGCTCCTGAAACCACAGAAAATTTTAGTGAGAAAAAATTTGAAAGTCGATATTCTCCGGAAACTCATACAAAAGAAGAACTTCTGGAGTTGGTAGATCAATACAATGAAGAACTATCTTCAGAATACTCCACAACACTTAGAAGTGGAATGTCCCATGAACAACATACTGATGGTTTTAACCATGTAGTTACTGATAAATCTACCTGCGGCTGGTCCACAACGCCTACAGCCGATCCAGGGGTTATGGAATCGCTCAAAAGCCTTAAAATTGCTCTGGAGAAACATGCGGAGAATTTGGACTTAATTTTTGAAATTTATCGATCTCTGCCCAGCCCTCGTGCCAAGTGTCTTGATCCAGAGACACGCCATAAGTTACTTCATGTTTTGTCAATGGTAGAGTTCAAGAGTGAAGATTCAATGCTTCGATATCTTTCAGTTGTGCATGATTTCAAACTGTTGGGAATACCTCTTTCATTATCTGAGTGGAATACTGCTATTTCATTCGTTGCAAGACATGCACGTATCACAACCACACTCGACGTCGAAGCATCTCTTCGTATGTGGAAAGAAATGGAACACTCAGCCGGAATGAAAGGAGACGGCGTCACATTTCATATCCTCTTTGATGTGGCATGTAGAGCAGGAAAATTTGCTTTAGCAGAAATGATATATACAGAAATGGCAGCCAGAGGACTTGAATTTACAAGATATCATTACGTTGCGAAAATTATGTTTTATGGAAGGAAGCAAGATGGTGATGGAGTCAGAGCTACGTATCGAGAATTTGTTAATGCTGGTGAAATCGTTGATACTGTAGTTTTGAATGCTGTGATATCTGCTTTAATTAAAGCTCGTGAACCTGATTCTGCAGAGAACCTCTATCGCCGGATGAAGTCAGCTCACTTGGCACGAGCTGAACCTCAATTAGCCCCCTTGGATTTCTTACGTCGGCGATCAGTTAACAGAGCGCTCTTGAGAGCAACACGGCTAACCAAACATGATCAATCGAAAAGAGAAAAGTTACAACAAAGATCCATAATTGCGCCTGATAGTATCACATATTTGCTTCTGATTGAGCATTTTTCAGTGGAAGCTGGGAATCTAGATAAGACCGTTATTTTTCTCGAGGAAATGAAATGGTTTGCTTTACCTGTTCGTGGTGTTATATTTATCAAATTATTTAGAAGCTTTTTTACCCATGGTGGCGTGCGTTACACAAGCTGGACGGGCGTAAGATTGGAACTTGTCTATCAATCATTTCTAAAAGCCTTAGAATCAAGCGAGACTGAAATTTATATTTCGTGGTGGATAGTTTTATGGTTGCTCAAAGCTTTCCAAAAATGCAGAGATGCTTCGAGAGCTCTATCTGTTTGGGAAGAAATAAAGACAAGGTGGGAACCTCAATTATCTGACATGGAGCATTTAGCATCTGAAATCGACCGCATCATTAAACAAATCCAAACCCAACGTCGGCACTATATTTCAGAAAGCTCTTACATTAAAAGCCAATAATAGCAGCAAAAAAATGCTTTAATATGTAACTTCTAGCAAAATATCATTCAAAGCCAGAAATAATCAAAGGAAGTAAGTACAATTGGCATAAGAGATTTGAATAATGAATCTACTGATTTCGATCTCCTTCGTGCGAATTTTCCAATGAGATATTTTCTTGGCTTATTGTTCAATGAAAAATCAGGTAAGTTGTAAAAGGGTATACTGCGGTCGAGCCGATTTCATTCAAAGAACGTTAAGTTACATCTTTCCTCAAATCTTTGAACCTCACTTTCCTGTCTTCAAAAATTTATCGCACATGATAGCTGGACCCAGAAAAATGAAAATGGCAGACGTAGTATCGCGACTAGGACAACACGACAAAAGATTTTTACAGAGAAGAACATTAAATGAGTTACTTCACCTCAGAAGTAGTCTAAGCTCTAGTCAATCTAAATCTCCATAGAGATGAGCAGAGAGTCTTTAGTGTTCAGAAAACCTTTGTTGGGTATTTTTTTGTTCAAAGTAAGGCCATAGGCTATTTTACAGGTTTGAAGGACTGCAGATCTGCTGTAGTTAATAAGACAGGAAGGGATATTGACCGTTTGATAGAGTAGTCATTTGGGAATCTTCAGCCACCTACGAAATACTCGAGAGAAAAATCAAGATGACGTCTTTCCAAGACCTAAGCTAATTAATTTGATCATCGGAGTGATAAATTAAGTTTTCGCTAAAATCAGTTCTTTGAGATACTCTTAATAGTCTCTAGACCAGATTTTATAAAGCTAGTTTCACCTTGAAATTTAGGTAGAAACGTAGTGAGTGTGTTATAGAAGACGGATATAAAAAAGATAGAAGGAGATGCTATATCTCCCCTCTCGAGAAAAATAGGATGCCTTTTTTTGACACACTGGGTCTAGAGCGAAGATTCAAAATGCGAAAGATTTAGCTTGAAGATACAACAATTAATTCGCCACCTATGGTTATGTCCGTTTAGAAGAGAGTCCTACTGACATGCAAAAAGTCACGGGTGTATGGATGAATAACAATATTACATGATTACATCTTTTTGTAATTTTAAATTAATGAAATCTTCTATCTGAAGTTTTGCAAAAAAAAAAAGAAACAAAAAAACACGGTTATTAATTTCCCATTCTACAAAAAATAACAAAAATTCTGAAATCATCTGAAATCATCTGAAATCAGAGAGAGTAGATAAGATTTGAACGAATATTTCCGCTACAATAAATACTTCAATAAAGAAACATATCTCCAAAATATAGATTTCTAGCTTAACAAATAGGTATTAAACTTGTTTACTCTATAAGATAAGGTAACTTATTCAAAGCTCGTTAATTTAAATTTTGTATCGGGTTGAACTTACCATACTACCCCTATCAAAAATCTATTTTTTTGATTAGCTGCTTTTATCTTAGCTTATCCATTGTTGCCTAGGACAACAAACATCAGACTTTGAAATGGCCGGTCTAGCAATATGCAGATTGAGTAATTTTGTATTGCTAATTAAAGTATCTAAATTCTTTCGTCTGCAACAGAGCTTTTTATGTTGAATAATATCGAGAATTCTTCCATAGATAACAAAATATTTCATTATTATAGTTAAAATAGACCCAATTGCCGCTATTAATCCCTAAAGATGAGGTGTCCGAGACCCATTAGCTTTACAATTAACATCCCATCCTGAGAATTGCGCAATTGGATATCTTGTATCATACTCTAAATTAAGGTGTCAAAAACCACTGTATGACACATACCAGTCTATTATCTTTTTGGTAAGCCGGTGGCTGCAATATCAAGCCCCAAATCAAGTATTCAAAAAGCTGATTATCATTGGTGAACAAATCTACGGTAAAATAATTCTTCCTTGCAATTTGGCATAGCTCTTTCTGAACTTCTAGTTGGTGATTGGTATCAACAATATTCAATACATTTTCCTCGGAACTAAATTTCTCCTGCTGTTGGCTGGATTCTAGTTGAAGGGGAACAATCTCCAAGTTTGAGGGCTGTAAATTTCCTTTTATCTGTTATGGACGGATTGTTTGCGACTGCGTTATCTGTGTTAATGTCAATGGAGTTTCGGATTTTGCATAAATGGATATGTTCTCGAAAGTTGATATCGACTGTAGGGAGTGATAAACTTCTTTGGGGATCAGTGTAGTGTATTCTGTTGGAATTGGGTGAAAAGTTGGTAAAACAGCAAGTTTTCTGATCTCCAATAAATGCTTCAATGTTTCTGGCTTAAAAAATTCCGTCAAAAAATTCGAAGCATTCTTATTAACATTACCATATTTAGCAATCAAATTTGGATCCCGTGTAGCCGGATGAAACTCCCAGAATATCATGTAATTCTGAATGATCTTGCAACCACAACTGCGGCGGCAAGATAGGATGGCTTTTTCCGTGGCCCGGTTTTGATAGTGGAGATCCCTTGAGCGTCATATATATCTGGCTCTATGATTTTAAATACAGAGACTAATCGATATCCTGCTACACCTAAGCCTAATCTGTTCACTGCTTCAGGGCTAATATTATTTAACTTTATTAATTTAACCCACGCTGGATTGAGCTTACTAACATCGAAAGAGACTATGTACTCCACAATCTCAGTGACACTATCCTGACAGCTAAGAATAGTAGTGATTAATTTGGGCATTGGTTTTCATTAAGCTCTGGGGGTGCATTAGCTCTAATCATGATATAAAAATATAATACAAAAATATGAGTTGTTAATTTTGTCAAATTGTCATATGTGGGAATACTTATACTGTTTGTATGATCAGATTGGAGAAGTATTTTGATCGGTTTCGGACGAAGATCTTTTTCTAATCCAATGTATAAGAAAGCATCAAAGAACTGTGTTCCCTTGGCGAGTAAACCTAATATCGTGTTAGGCACTTTCATGTCATCAACATCGTCCACATCAATTATTTCTTTATTGAAATATATGCCTTTTAAATTTGCGCTGAGCGTAAGATCATCAGGAGTAGCTTAATGGACTAAGGAACCTAGTGAAACGAATTTAGATAGCACCTGAGCAAATCTGTTTCCTTAGCTTCGATAATACCGGAATAAATTTGATCTATCTCTTTTGTAACCTTACTCAGATCTAAGGGATTGGATGCCCGCCCATGTCAATGTCTTAATGTGGCCATCGTCCTCATCGGAAAGATCAATCAAAGAATCCGCTGACTCATCATCTAATAAATGGTCACTTAAATCTGAAATGTCATCCTCCCATCTCTCAGGTACAGCAGGTGCTATATTGGGATTATCGTCAATCAGCAAAGCTGATTCCAGAGCTACTGATTCTGGAATTGATTTAATTGGTTTTGACTCATGTCCGGGACATCAGGTGTACAGGGCTCTGGCTGTTGTGCATCACGAGTCATACGTTAGCTCTCTAAGTATCTTTTGCGCTTTGCAAGCTCTCTTTTTTGACGTTTGTTTTGTGACTTCTTTGAATCAGAAATGGTGAATTGGAGTCAATAAATATAATCAGATTACCCTGTTATAGATTTGTAAAATTGATTCGTGGTGTTCACAGAAGCGTATTTTCTGTTCTAAAACTGAAGGTTTTTCATTGGAGCGAGCTGATGCTACTAGGACATCATTATCTTCTTCGCTATCAGAATTGTTTGCCGCCGCAGCCCCCGTTCCCTATTCTTTCCGCTGCTCACCATGCTTCTTTTTCTTATGCGCTAGATCTGGATGCTGCTTAAAGCATTCCCTGTTTCTATACCCATTTCGACACTTCGTACAATATGCATTCGGGTCTAGATCATAGTTAGTTGAAACGGTTGCAGCGATTACCAAACTGATAGGCTGTGCTAGGTTTTCTGCTGTTGATCGAAGCGAAGACATCATTGATTGTAATGAAGTGAACTGGTTATTAGAGTCGAAAACTTTGGTTTCTCTCTAAGTTATTAGCCACTCTATGTTTTAGGTATCAAGGACAAATATTGCGACTGCTAGTCCTGAATTAACCTTGTGTACGTTATGGTCTTCGTAAGAATTGTGTGTGTTAAATGCATTAGCGGCATTGTAAACACTTTGAAGTGCGGCAAGAAATGAATCAATGTACTCGTCAGCTCTTGTGACAAATCATCCCTACAAGAAGGTTTTCAGTGCTGCTAGGTATGGCGCAGTTGCTGTCTCTTGTCTTGTGCTCGTAATATTGTCGCAAAGTTGTTTTGATGACATGTTATCACATGACGAAGGACAATGGGCGCTACTAAGATAAGAAATGATGATAAATATGGCCTCGATTTCTAACCCCTTCTCTGTTATCTTTGTTATCTAAATTCATGTAGAATTCTTACCCTTTAGCTCATTCATTGATGAAGTTCACTAAATCGTTGCGAGTATCAAAATATTTTAAAATATCGAAGAGCTTAGGTCGAATTGTTGATCTTCAAGAGTTCCAGGTAAAACAAAGCGCTATTCTTTGCTCAAACGAATCGTTGAAAAGATATTATCGTAAATTTTAAAAAAAGTCTCTTTTGGGCGGTTAGTCCTGTGAAAAGTTGAAAATAGAGACGACAAAAAATACTTTAGGGAAACTCTCTGGAGTAATTATATATGAGAAAATGACTGCACTTCTGAGGGATTTTTTTTGATGTAGAGTCCAACACACAATTGATCAAAGATTACTCCAAACATATATTGGTGTACTTTATGATAATGCTACAAACAATGACACCATGATAGGGCGTCAAGTCCTACTCTGCACCTCCACGTGGTGGCGCCTGGGAACCTTTTCTCTCGTTAAAAAGGAGCCAAGCAGAGAGGCAATCATCCTACCCTTCAGGATCCCCATTCATTCTTGCGGCACTCAGTCGGCTTCATCTCCACCATCACAAACCCCTATCTGCCTCTCTTCGAAACATCCCCACGACTGTTCCTGGAAGTCAGAGTGAAGGGCTCTATCTGCACTTCCAAATTTACAAACCCTAATGAAAATAAGCTGGTGGCGCAAGTGGTCAGGTGCTGGTTGGACTTTCTAGGAGTGACAGGTTGGATTCCTGTATGGCTTATTGGAGGGGGACTGCGGCTGCTCGTCGGAAAAGAGTACGGGAGGAATGGCTGAGGTTTTCTCCTGACGAGTTTTGCCCACTGGGTTTTCTCCTCAGGTTTTCCCTTAGTCTGTGGCCTTTTGGGTCATAGTGAATACGTTCCTACCCATTCGACCTGATGTAACTAGCATCTGGATGGTGTATTGGGAGAAATTAGGCACCGGGTGGGTATTGCTGTAGGTTGGAGGACCATGTATTCTAGGTTTCTTTCATACGTGTCATGTACAATGTACGCTGGCTAGAACCGTCACGATAAAATATAAACTAAACTGAACGACACCATGATAGAAACATGCCTAGAGATTGGTTATAAGAGCATAATGAACAGCAAATGCAATGTTTCGCCCACGTTATCAACTTGGCAACTGAGGCTGCTTTGAAAATTTTGACTGATAAGCTAAAAATCCTGAGAGTGGTCTAAGTCTGCTTTCATCTTACGATTGTATTCGGACAAGCGATGCGTAACAGGTCATTAATTTTCTTCGCTCTTCAGATCAACAAATGCCGAGACTTGAGCCAGCATTGCACGGATCTAAACTTGAAATTCAAAAAGCCGAAGCTTAGTAATGCTACTTGATGGAATTCAACATTCAGTATGATCGAGACAGCCCTCGAGTTGAGATCTGCCTAAACAATGCTCATTGGCGAGCTGATCGATGAAAATGTCCTAAAAGATGAGGTAAGTCTAATATTCGTTGTATCGCTTGCCTGCATGCTGACTGTAGGATAGGATGAGATCACGCGCTCCGACTGGGCACGCTTTGAAAGTATGCGTTCATTCTTAGAACCTTTCAAAACAGCTAGCATGGAAATCCAGGGTGTCAAACAAGTCACATTATCCTCTGTTGTCCCATGGTACTAGACCTTGGAGGCATTACTCAGAGCATGTGATGGGTTAACATCAATCACGATTAACAAAAAGGATGATGGCCAAAATACTGTTAATTTCCTCTGACTAGAAATCTATCTTTAAATTAGTTATTAAATACATCATCTGCTATACCCTTGATCTAATCTTAGAGCGTCCCCTAGTATCCCCTATTGTGGAAGTTAGGCCTTTAATATAGTAGACGTGGGAAGCGTCGTGGTTAAGTCTTTAAAGCGCACCCCCAATGCAGGAATAACGCGTATCCCTGTCATAAAGAATTAGGCGCAGCCCGTGACAGAGCAACACCGAAGATGAAGATGTATGTGCTGCTGCCGCTGGTGCCTTTGCAAAGTTTCAGGACCACTATGATATAAGCAGTGATCACTGTACGCTAGCGGTGATGCTGGATCCTCGTCTCAAATGAGTCAATGACATGAAGAGCGAGAAGCTGAAATGAAGGAGAAAGAGATGCAACTTAAGACAGCATATGAAGCATGTTACCAACAAGGCGATTCTCTTAGCACTCTTACAATTACTCCCAAAGCACCCCTAATGCTGCCTGCGGTACATCCTTTCAGAAGTGAACCATTTTTCGTATTACTTCCATAAATTTCTCTAGGAATCTGGTATTACCAAACTCTATGTGCTCGTGAACAATCTCAAAAAAAGATTCTTAAGGGATAGAATTTTTTCTATTAGTCTCCAAGTTCTTGTAATTGGAGCTTTCTAATTTTTCTTTCTCCATCTCTACTAGCTTCTTTTTATCTTCTGTATGTTGAGGCAGATATAAATGAATCTATATCACAACGCCAAATTTTTGAATTTGTGCACTGTCATTGATAGTAAACCTGATGGTATGCAATAAGATCGATATTAGTAATACCAAATAAATAGAGTTGGGGGAAAATATAAACAGGATTTTGTTCAATATATTGTAATCTGACAAACTGAAGAGGCTCTCGGGAATATCAAGTACCTAGGTATAATGTATGATAATCGTGCAGCAGCTTACAAAGAATTAACTTGGACGATCTCGTAATAAATGGATGGAGAAAAGCAACTTACAGGTTGATCCCAATTGCTTATTTCATACAGAAAACTTTCCCTATTATTTAGCTTGGGTACGGTAGAGTGCCTTTGTTTGAATGCTTAGGCTATGACTTCTATGACTTACCCTGTTTAATGATACGAAAGTCAACTAATGGGTGAAAGCATATGCAGGAAATGCAAATTCCTTATTTTGGAGCTCTATAGTGATATGTAAGACTCGATTATCAATTATATAAACCAGAAAATATCCAAAATTTAGGGCTAGTTGAGTTGATACTAAAATGTTCCAAGATGGAACGTGTTATTAGTCAAGATAACAGACGTGTAGGATAATTGCGCAAAAACTAGTAGACCACGTTCCGTTGGAATGGATAGATGTTAAATTTTGAACTTTCAAGTTCTTGCATTGTTTATTTATTTATTATAAAGATCCTAGGCGAAAATACCCTATGTTCTTTTTGGGTCCATGACCGGTGAGGTCGATTGAGTTTAAGTCAAGATCCGGAGCATAACTCATTCCAAGCTAATGCTACTGAGAGTAAATAGATTGGCAACAAACAAAATCGTTCTTAGAAATTACAGGGCTTTGCGCAAAAACAATTTCTTTGAATTTAATCACATGACCAGGAATATTTTTCATAGGTCACGTGGGTGATGAGGAAATAACGAAAAGAGGGTGAGATTTAACATTTTCCTGCCGAACAATGAGTTATCTTCCAGAATTTGTGAGTCACTAAATGTCTCGCGAGGCTGAATAAATAATGACTTTACCTTCAATAAACGAGGGGGGAACGTGGTGATGGCTTCGCATGTAGGTATGCAGTCAGCCTTGAGGCTATGACATGAGGCTATGGCACAGTGACAGTTTTTATTTACATGTTAGGCGATTCAACTTTTCTTAAGATACATCATGCCTCAAATTCCATAAATAGATGTCACTTCGAAGTACAATTGCTAATTGCTTTTCCTTCACACAATTGGGCTCCCCTCATCCGTAAACCTCCTTCCATCCTAGGAAATCACAACCCCTGGATTGTCCAGATATGCCTCCAATATCCTGTAAACACCCACCGCGCGAAATGTGGCTAGGTCTGTTGGATTAGAACCAACCATCTTTTGTCTACAGTGAGATAGGTGCCCAGGCTATCCGGGTAACTATTTGGGAGAAAGACCCGGACGGTATGTCATAATACCATTCAAGCCATGGTAGATTTTTGTAATTGTAAGGTTTCAGTCTGAAAGTAGGATATCGAAGCTCTTAAGCGCACTCGCCCAGTGACGTCACCTATTACAAGCAAGTGACAGTTAATTATAACGGGGATATCCTTGTCTCAGCATTAATACAACTAAAAAAAGCCCTTGTTGATGTGGGTTTTGTGTAGGGATCAGAGTGGGTCCTAACTGCGCTTTTGTAGATTTCATTGGCTAAAGCAGGGACATTTCACATTCAACCACTTCACCGTCTTTTAGAAGTATTAAGGACGGTGATTGTACTTTGTACTAAAGCAACATAGACTCTGTTTTTAGACTGAAGTGCGTCACTGGTCCATGCTTACAACTTTCTGATTGGAAGAGGCTCGATTTGAGCGAACCAGCTCACCTAGTAATGGGCCAGTGACGTAAGTTAGTCATAAAATCTCCGATATTGGGTGTGAACACACCAAATCGCCTACAGAGATCAGATATAATTTCCTCACTCAATTGGATTTGCTGCATAAAATAGTCTTTAGGATCAGACGAAAAAATAATCTTCTAAAAGAAACTAAAAC
Organism: Erysiphe pulchra; assembly: GCA_002918395.1. Taxonomy (NCBI): domain Eukaryota; kingdom Fungi; phylum Ascomycota; class Leotiomycetes; order Helotiales; family Erysiphaceae; genus Erysiphe; species Erysiphe pulchra. The sequence goes on along the minus strand of PEDP01000843.1, from coordinate 2,962 downwards.
TTTGTGTAACTTGCCATATTTATAGTCTTATGTCGAGATCTATCATCGTTATTTCCATCTCGATGTTATCACATTTAAATCAAATAAAGTAATTTCAATGACAAATATCATCTTCCGCCTGTATTATCTTTGACTAAAAAATTCCGTACATATAAAAGGAGGTAGCAATCTTGGTACGGAAAGAAAAAAGCGTGCTTAGTGAGTGCACGTTATCGTTTCTAGCTCAAGATGGGCTTTCGGGGGAAACCTAGTAAGAGCTGTCACGCATGCCGCCAAAGAAAAACGAGGTGCGATCAACTAAGACCGGGCTGTACTCAGTGCAAGCGTGCCAACAGAGAATGTCCAGGTTATCGAGTTGAGGGAGAATTAATCTTTAAACATGAGACGGCCAAGGTGGAACTAAAATGTAAAGTGAGAAAAAAAATTTCTAGGTCTTCAACCCAAGAGACATGTTTGAATAGAAACTGTAGCCAAAGATCATTTGTGTCTTCTTACATTACGGATTTCATTTCACCGACCTTAGAGGATCGAGCTGTGGGCTTATTTATTTCAAATTTTGTTAATGGCAAGAATGGTCCCTCAAGAGGGCATATGGAATTTTTTGATGACCTTCCCAAAACCGAAGCTTTACTAGCAGCAATGAAAGCAGTAGGTTACGCTGTATGTGCACACAGGTTCAATGCACCGTCAATAGTACAGAGAGCTTGCCATCAATATGGAATAGCACTTCAGCTAACAAATAGAGCTCTTCGAAACCCGGTAGACGTAAAGAAGGATTCTACACTAGTAGGTATCATCGTACTAGGTATCTATGAAACAATTATTGGTCAGAAATCTGACTCACCAACTAGGTGGATTGTTCATTTCCATGGTGCATCCGAGATAATTAGGCTACGGGGACCAGATCAGCTTAGGACTTCGGTCGGACTTGGAGTCTTCGTGACCGTTTGTCGAAACCTTCTCATTGCTGGAATTCAGCATGCTGTGCCGCTCCCGAGTCATTTACGTGAGTATATGAATATCGCTCTCTCAATCTTACAAGAGGATATTTTGAATCCTTCCTTTAAAATAATCTACTGTATGATGCAATTTGGAGATCTACGGGTAGACTCAGTTAATAAGGCTATTTGCAACAAAGAAATTCTTCGACGATCAATTGAGTTAGATGAAAATCTAGAGGATATAAATTGTAATCACCCTTCTACCTGGAAATATAAAACATTCAAAACTGATAAAATCTCACCTTCTATTTTTAAAGGATATTATCATATTTATACAGACCTACGGATAGCTCAGATATGGAATATGCTTCGTACCTTACGAATCATGATAAATCAAATGATTTATGATGTCTTAATTAGACTCATTAATGAGTATAATTACCCAAAATATTTTCCCAAACTTACCAAAGTCTCAAAAACTCTTTGTGAGTTACAACATGACATCTTATGTAGTGTACCCCAATTCCTCGGAGTCTTTCACTCCAAAAATGTTCGGGAAATATCGCACAATGAACGAGGATTTAGAGTGCCCATGAGCGGTACTTGGTATCTTTGTCGGCCACTTTGGTTGGCTGCGTTACTGCATAATAGCTCTCAAGAGATCAAAGATTTTGCTGTGTATAATTTACGAAATATTTCAAGGACTGGAGGTATTCGGGAAGGTGATTCATTGGCAAATTCCATAGAATCATGTTATGTGACTTGCGAAAAATCACCTAATTCTTATGATAGAATACAAACTATTGCCAAGACAGATAGCCATTGCGGAGAAGATTTGCTCATAGAGAGAGTTTATCCGTATGAAGATATCGGAGATTAAAAATTTATTTTCAATCAAAAGAGAGTTAAAAAGTGTTCAACTATAGTCAAAAGATGCAGGTTGGATGATTCGAAATTCCACTAATTGCTTCCATCAATTCTCACGCTGTAGGTTGATGATCAATTAATGTTATAGCTACATTGATGGCAAAATTAAATACCCAGAACTATTTCCTCAACAGTTGATTAGTACATGTACAGTGGGGCAAGATCTCGCTTCAGGGATTTTCCCTGCTATCCTCCAACATCACTCAATGGATATAAGAATAAAGTCGAGTCTGTGCACTGTGCACGTGACATAGCTATGCGAGCTCAAATAGAAGGAAAGATTGTCGTATGTGATGAGAAGTCGGAGATATCTAGATTACTACTAATTTCTACACAAGAGTTAAGTTCGGATTTAATTAAACCTAAGAAATTATTCTATTACTATGGCCCATAAGAATACGAGGAATAGAATAAATATCTGTGGTGTCTCGCCAGAATAAAAGTTTATTAAGAAAATTCAATGCCTATTTGTAGAATGCTACCGCAAAATACCTGTATTGAGAAGTTTTGTTGCCTTTCAACTCATGATATTTTGTCACGAAGAATTTAACTATTTGCAGTCAGGATTTGGTTCTCAATTCCTGCAACTTAGTAAGCATATATCACGTGACAATAAATGTTGAGTCTACGACGATCATTATGTTATCTTGTTACCCTAGTTACTGTGTTTACACCAGGAACACTTTGTGTTGTGCAAAAGAAGCATGAAGTTTGTATTGTGTCAACTATCTATTAATATACATATGGTCATGTGACTTTATGTCACGTGATAATATAGAGACATCCATTACACCCCCCCTGAAACTGATTGCTTTAGATCCATATTAATCTGACTACAAAATGATGTGTGTTTGATTCGCTGAAGAGCTTTAGTTAGTCCATCAGCTTTACATAAGTCAGTAGGAGTATATTTTAACTGAATGAGCTTATTTTTGACAGCTTCGCGAACAGTGGATTGTCGCATGAGAAAGTGTCGATTACGAGCAGAGATTTTGTCAGAGTTAGCTGTTATCAACGCCGCTGTGTTGTCGACTTCAGTTACAATTTCTCCATTTTCCGTTTGGAATAGCTCATCGAATAATGGTCGAATCCAT
>PEDP01000842.1:0-16829 GCA_002918395.1 Erysiphe pulchra | reverse complement strand
AATGGCACTTAGAGCAAGGAAGGTAAGGGTAGAGCTTGGGCGGATATCTTGATAACCCGTGGGTCGGCCCGTCATTACATGATTACAGTTAGTTCATGACAAGTATGCGTTCTTTATAACTAATAGACTATACAGTTTGCGAACGAAAAAAACTCCCTTAATCGATTTCATGCAAAGTTTAAACCAACCAAATACTGGTCAAGTGGATTTATCTCACGTTCCGCGCTTTGGTTGCAGGGCCTATAAATACATTGATCCCAAACCTGGAAAATTCGTATCAAGAGCTCAAAAAGGATAATGATTCTCCTGCAGCTCCAGTGTCTGGTATGATTCCTTGAAATTTAGTTGAGGAGTAGCGGGGTAGAATTAAAGTTTCTGTTTCAGAGGTAGAGCTGGATTTTCTAGAAATCGATTGAGGTTCGTATTCTCTCTTTGGCCCTTGATCATATCCTGTATGTAATTATATAAAAAGCTGATTGATTTGTCAAATAGCTAATGAATTCATATAGATTGGCTGGTCCAAGCTCTGTGAGAAAATATTCATGACTATAGTCCTTATTCTTGGAGCTATTTGCATTGTATTCATCATCAATTCTGTCCATTTCAAGAAGAAACTGGTCAATTTTGTCTACCTCTTTTTCATTTATACCTTCAACTTCTTCCCATTCGGCTAGGAAAGATTGGTACTTAGCTACCGTAGCCGATCGATTCTTAAAATATGGCCGTTATGAAAATCTTGAAGATGCTTCTTTCCGTTCGGCGGGAGAATATGAGGTAGACTAACATCCAACTTTATTACATATGTAACACTTTTTCTGACTACTAGATCGTATGTCATTGTATCTTGATCTACATGAATTTCCTAGACAGTTACGCTCTGTGTAGTTTTGATCCGTTCCCCGCAACTGATCTGAAGATTTAGTAAGAAAGCTATCTGAGACATTTGGCTACTGTTCTTCAGTATATAGTACGGTTCCTATTTGTCCTACAACACCTTCAAATTTTGCAGCTGGGCTATACAGTGCCATTTTACATTCTGAAACTCCTTGGCAACCATTTAATATTTAATCTCTAATATTTTGATTTAATTGATACGAGCCTTGTAATCTACGTTAGATTTTCTGAAGTTTAACAACCATCATGTTGAAGCACTCAGCTATCTTTTTCTCGGGATTTTCCTACTTAATTGATGCAAGCGTTGTTCCTCTCCAATGACTTAATTATTCCATCTTTATTTTATATGTTTCGAAATGATTTCTCATAATTTCTACCATTTTCTGGAACGTGAATTCCTTGTCAATAAGCTGGTCGTAGTAAAAGTCAAGAGCATCTCCTTTAAGCATTGATGAGAAAGCATTGTGAAATTTGTTTTCCTTCAAACCTACTTTTCGACAATAATCTTTGAAAATAGTAAGTTTACCACTTAGAATATCGTACCTATCACCAATGTATTTGACATCTTTATTCATACATAGTTTTCCCAAGTCGGTCAGTTGTTTAACAAAACCATCAGATGGATTAAGGCATGTACTTCGCTTTTCTTTGCCATGGTTTTCATGAATATTTTTCAATTTTAGTCGTTGCATTTGCTTCCTGAGTGTATCTTTTAAAGCAACATTTTCAGTTTCCGGAAAGGACGAGCCGTGCTCTAAGCTCTATAATGACGAAGTTTGGTTTGGTCCAAAGAAATTTGAGAACTTGTAAGTCCCTGAGCTTGAATTGGAAATTTTATTCTTTATTCGTCAATCAAATCAGCTCTTTCGTTATTTTGAGGAGAGAAACAAGTGGTCTTAGGTAAAGGCGGCCTGTATTTTGATATAAAGCCTCCACCATGATCAATTTGAGCCTGGATTTCCTCTGGAGTTCATACATGTAGCTCTTTTTCGCCTAATACAAAAATTCAACTTGAGAAAAATTTTCCCCAGTCTTTTCCTCTTGGAATCAAAACACCTCGTTTTACTAGCGTATCTCGAAGGCAATGCAGAACTTACTTTTCACACTCTTCTAGTATTTCAATTGTCCATTCGTGAAAATCATCCTGGAAATCCCCCCAAAGGCGTCCGCCAAAGTAGTCATTTTCAACATACTACCTCAATTTACGCGCTATAAATGTGTGTAGAAGTAATTGCCCAGTATTTTCTGTTTTAGGATATAACTTTGGGCTATTCAAGATTTCTAGATCGATAAACGGTGTCAGGCTGGCGATTTCAGTTGGTAACAGTCGAGTTGCCATGATTTGAAGGTCATAGTAGAATGGTAACGCTTATTTATAAAATTTATTTAATAATGAGTCCCAAAATATCTTCCCAGAGTTTAGTCTAGGTGTTTTGTTTGTATGTGGAAGCTATCTGTTATTTTAAGCCTATTCCGCTTAAATTAATGCAACTTTAAAGGTCTTGCGAAACAAGTTTGAAAGTCAATAATCGCTCTGATTACCGGGGGCAGTGGGGGACGATTGCAAATTATCGAGATATGCCTGCAGCTACTAGTAGATGATCTAAGAACAACTCAAATGGCGCTTCAGAAAAACTTTCGTGACGACATTTTTTCTCAAAACAAGTTAATGACCGCTTGTCAAGCTCATCTAGCATGTTCTATAGGATGTTCTATTCCTGCAGATTCTTCAGTAGCGCTTATCAACAACCTTCGCTCTAGTATAAGCACATATCTTGCCATTCAAAAACATAAAAATAAATTCTCATTTAATAACCCTTCCAAAGATTTACTTGATGGTCGTGATAAAAAAGAGCAATATTTCATCGACCGATAATATTACTCAAATCGCGAACATCTTAATTTCCAACCCAATAGCAAGAAAACCATTTGGGAAAAACTGAATCTGTCAAAAGGTGTTTTATTTGTCGTAAAAGTAGCTGTTGGTCAACGAGACTCTCAACCGAAGAAAGAGCAAAAGCTAAAGAAAGATATAATCAAAAGTTCAAAAGATTTGCTGACCGTCAGTATGATCAATATTTGGTTGAATTTGAAGGAAAAGATGACAGTGATAATGAATACGATGATAGTGAAGTTGAAATTGAAATGCTTATAGCAGATATAGAAAAATTTGAAACCAGTGACTCGGAAACCTTCATCACTGAAGTAGGAATTATTGATAGTAAAGAGGCTTTGGCAATTGTAACAAAACTAACCGATAGTTCTACAGCTCATGCTTTGCTTAAATATAATGATGATGTTGAAGTAGAAAAACACACTCTAGCGCCGACATTAGCTACCTCTTTTATAGCCACAGATCGATATGGGCCTTCGAAATTCCATATTGTAATGATCGACAATGGAGCCGCTGGGAAATCAACGGCTGGGAATAATCAGTACCAAGCGTACTGTCAAATACTTTCAAACACCCCTAATAATTTAGCCGACAAAGGATTTGTAAATGCCACGTTTGGAATTGGATCTACTACTTCAATAGGCAGTATCAAAATACAGACACCTATAGGAGAATGTGAGTTCCATATTTTAAACACAAATACACCATTTTTGTTAAGTCTTGGCGACATGGATAAAAAGAAAATTATATTGGACAAATTAAGAAATGTCTTGGTTTTCAATGACGGTAATTTTATACCCATAGTGCGAAAATTTGGACATCCATTCTTAATGTGGGGTGCAATGATAAAATCTCATTGTTACTTAACAAAAAATGAATTGCGAGTTCTACACCGTAGGTTCGGAAATCCATCGGCGATAGTCAGTCTACTTGGGAGAGCAGGACATGATGATCAAAGTCACCGTCGCTTGCTTGAGACAATTGGTAAGAATTGCACAAAATGTCAAAAACACGCTGGTGCACCAATGAGATTTAGGTTTACATTACGAGTCGATGTCGATTTCAATCATTTCATCTTTAAAGACGTCATGTATATCGATGGATCGCTAGTTCTGCACGTTGTTCATGAAGCAACGCGTTTTCAAGCCGCCAAATGGCTTAAAAAATGTCGTCTCAATATGTTTGGGAATCATTGCGAATGTGCTGGATAGATGTCTATCTTGGCCTTCCTGATCTAATCAAGCATGATGTAGGGACCAACTTTACTTCACATGAATTTCAATAAAATGCTCATTCTCTAGCTATTACTACGAAAATAGCACCTGTCGAATCTGCCGCGGCATTGGTATTGTCGAAAGAAACCATAAGCCCCTTCGCAGAGCGTACGAAATTATCAAGGAAGAATTAGGTGATAATAATTCTCAGGAACACAAGGTAATAGTCCTTCAAATGGCCACGAAAGCTATAAACGACACAGCGGGCTACTATGGTATCATTCCGACTCTCCTGGTATTTGGAGCATTTCCAAGGATATCTGAAATGTGACCCGCCTGCTCCGTCTATCTCTATAAGAGCAGCAGCAATTAAAAAAGCCATGTTAAAAGTTTCAAAACTATGCGCCAAAAGGCAAGTCACAGATGTACTTAGGACTAGAAATGACCCCATCACAAATGATATTCCTATCGGATCTGATGTTCTAGTTTGGAGAGTTCATGAAAATAGTTGGAATGGCCCATATAAGATCTTGACAGTAAACGGAGAAACTGGAACAGTACAGATGCCCTATGGACCAGTAAATTTTCGATTAGTTAATATAAAGCAATATAACCACCCTATTGACACAGAACCAGAAAATAAACATGTTTTCGCACTAAAAAATCCAGATGTTCCGCGCCGACGTCAGCCAACAAGAAATGCTGGTCTTCTAGTTCGATACCGAGATGATATATATATTAAAGAAAGATTTTCTCCTAATTTCACCGACTCTCGGCGTAAAAAGTTGAATGGGTTACTGGAAAGGGGCGTTTTTAGTTACATTAATTTAAATAATATTCCAACTGGGGCACGGATTTTCAATAGTCGTTTCATTGATCAGGTAAAGCACGCTGGTACTGCTAATGCTTTCGAAAAATCACGACTAGCCGTACAAGCTTGTGATGATGATGATAAAAAGAGAGTGCTAACACAGTCACCTGTTATTCAAAGGGCTAGTCAGCGACTGCTTCTTTGTTTAGCAATATATAATAATTTGTGGCGCATTCATACAAGATGGCCGCTTGATTTTTACACCCAATAACATTAATCGGGGCTATGCTAGTTAAATCCTCTAAGGCTTCGGAAATTAAGGGCGCTTTAATTCTGACTCCTTCGATTGAGTTTCAATTATATTCTGCAAATGAGCGAGGAATTCTGGTCAGAAGCTATGCTAAGTGGCTGGCTGATTTTTCCGCCTTACAGTCTGCTTATGTCGACAGAAAGGACTCTAATTGACTTGTCCTGGAAATGAGTGTTTCTTGAGTAGAGGGAGAAGTAAGACAGATCACAAATCCGGTTTTAGTTATTTGTACTTCCCATTAGAGTTTTTCTTTTAAAAAATCTATTTGTAGCACTGTTGCGTAGGTAGAAATGCTAAGGGATGGATGTCCAGAGGAGAGACTCTGACTATAAGTCGAGTATCTACTGACGACTTTCCTTGGGTCGATTGGCGCTGTTGCTAAGTCTGATGAGGCCGCTTTTGTTGGTAGTGACAAGAAATTTGTTGTCGGGTGTATTTTGGGGACTGTATGTGGTTTACTTGTGTAGCCTTTGTGATTGGGATAGATAAGGTCATTGTCTTCTTAGCTCCAGTTAGTGTGGGTGTAGCAATTAGGGCTTTCTTTCTGGTATTGATAACGGGGGCCGTCCAAGAGTTAGCTTTGAATGTAGTTGCGGCGTGTGGCAACCTAGGGCGCGATTACATAGTTATCCAAATACCTTTGTGCTACAGCGTTGAGATTAGCGATAAAGTCGCTAAGTGGAAGGTATGATTGTTCAGCGCATCTACTTCTGTTACGTCCCAAGATTTACCATATTGAGAGTTCAATTTCTAAAGCACGTGATTAATTATGTAAGTAAACCACTCCGCTTGTTCGCCTGGGACTGAGGTAAGATTTTGTGAGTTTTTAAGAAGTTGCTCCACCTATTTTCAATCCGCTGGGACGAAAGCTTGTACAAGTTTAACTTTCTGTACAGCTTTCACTATAGCGCCCTCGAATCCTAGTTTGTTGACAGGTGATGATTTTACAGCATGAACAAAGTGTACTCGAGGAGGGTCGTTCCCAGTTAGGAATCAAAGATTCTATCGTCTGTTTTGCTAGCGCGGGTTGTGTATTTAGGCAGTGATTTGCTTGGCTTCGAAGGTAGATTTGTTTTGGGAGTGTTAGGAAGGTACGTCTTAATTGCCTGAGCGTAAGATAGCTTCGAACTGTTAGTTCGAACTGTTGGCCTGTCCCTGCTTTGTGGCATATTTCGACTCTGAGAACCCAGCATAACTGGTCTCATTATTCAAAAAATTGTTTCCGTGAGCAAATCTTCTTATCTTAACACTAGAACTAATACTCTCTTAAGCTGACCCTCTGGTTTTTATATTCGAATAGTCGCTTCATCTAAAGCGTTAGAACTTCTTCGGCGATTTTTTTGTACTATCATGGCAGGCATACTTCATCATAATTAGCTCCCGCTCACTTTAATATGTTCCCTTTAGGGTTTTTGGGCTGGATTATGTTGGGAGCTGTGATTTGGAGTCCTGGGTTGGATAGGGCCTCAGAGCTATACCTAATGAAGTGGGCAGGGTCTAAATTTGAAAACAGTAGTGTTTGTGATCGATGTATAGAGGTTCGCGCTAGAGGGGAAGGATAGAAAGTGCACACGTTGGCATCGTCGGTGGCGACATACTGACATCACTGTCGGTATCCGCTATTGCTCGAAGAGAGTTGCCAAGGGTGTTTGATGAATAGCGGAATGTAAAATTAGGTTACTTAATTAATAAATTGTACTAGATGATAGATTTGATGTTGCCACTTCAATGTACAAGCTACTGATACTAGACAGTGATGACTTCGTACAGTGTTGGAATGATATCATCTTAAATACTACGCAATAAATACAGAACTATGCCATATATACTTGTAACGTGACTATACGGGAGACAGGGATTTATTGCTTTACTGCTAGAATATGATTGGTTGATTCAGAGTTAGGGTTAGGGATCACTAGTAGTTGTTTTGCCTACATGGGTGGTCGCCTGGCAAGGCTGTCGAAACTAATTTTCAGCAAATTACTGAATTAAATCAGCCACTAATAGTTAAAGCTTGATTAGTCCCAATTCCACAACAACAACTCTGCACTCGACCGGACAAACTTTTATCGATTATCCGTTCATTTGACCTATTCTTCATTCTTCTTCCATCTGCCCAGATTACAAGCCTAAATAATTTTCTGTAACCTCATGTCTTGAACCTCACAAAAGAAAAAATAAATTCAGTAATGCTATATCTGAATTATGCCTCACGTCTCTGCGCCCTCATTTTGTTATGCTTTTCCATCACTCAAGCAAATTGGCTGAACTATAATATCTTTGCCTATCAACGGTATGGGTCAAAGATTCAGGGGAGACAATTGGAACCTCCCCCAGATGGGCCTACAGTTACCGGTACTCCAGTCGGAACTGGCGTTGCTACAACATCTACATCTACGTCTACATCTGTTCCAGCACCAAAAACTAGCGCAACAACCTTAACAAGTCAGCAACCAACTTCAACTTCAGAGCCCCAAAATATTCCTACCACTTCATCAAAGCCTATTCCCGAACCTACCTCTACGTCCGCATTACAAATAACAACAAAAACACCTAATCCTATCACTCGAACGACAACTTTTGAGCCCTCGACTACTATTGAGCTCATAACCTCTATAGTAACGGTCTCAGGCAGTGTTGTCACTTCTATTTCTTCCTCAACAGAGGTCACAACAGTACCTTCAGAACCTACGGACGGCTTATCTTCTCCAAACAATACAACAGGCATAGATTCTAAGACAAGAAATACTATAATTGGCGTCATCTCTGGAATTGGTGCTCTTGCCCTATTAGGAGGTGTAATATTTGTCATTCGCACCGTCTTGACCCGGAGAAGGAATAAGGACCCGAACCGTGGATGGTCCGATTTTGGAACTGGAGCTCCAGTCAATGATAATATTACTGGAATAGGTAACACTCGACCCATCAATCCCTTTCAGAGCACACTGGAAAATTATCACAATCCAGCGAGGGTGAATGCATCATCTAATTTTTGAGGTATAAGGAAAAGTTCTGTTTGGAGTTTTAGGGGATAGTATTTCAAAACTATTAATAATTTGGGGTTCAATAATTTAAATGAACAAAGATTAAAAAGATATACTGTTCTTTTGATTATATACACATTATTTATTTCAGTTCAAATACCTATCTTGGTGGATCAATTTTTACTAGAAAGTATAATTGGATACAAAAATGGTTCCATTCTTTTTTTGGGGGGGGAGGAAAAATAATTTCATATTTTGATATAATATTTAATTACGGGTTTGTAAAATTTTGATATAAAATTGTATGATGAGACTTTACACTAGTGCTGACTTTGTTTCTTAATTTAAGGATGGCAAAAAAACTGGATCCAGTAATACAATACTGGAAGTCAATCCCTGCCAGGCCACTAGCCATCATTTGTAGCGAGACCTTCAAGATTTGATAGATACGCAGTCGAACGACGCGACACCTAGACTAAATCTATTGAATAAAATAGAATCTGGCCTTCTCATTTCGACTTGTCAGGCGCGACATGGTTTATCATCAAGTTGACTATGTCTCAAATTATTTGTGTAGTCAGCATTTGCACCTACGTAGTCCACATACAATATTACGATGTTAATTAGATAAAGAGAGAGGGAAATGAAGAGCATCGCAATTGTTGTAGCTAAAAAACGCTATCCATTGCTTACGGCAGCCACACTCTCGCACAGTGATCATGTCCTAGCATTCCATGGTGTTCTAGCTATACTTACCAGCAGAAGATTGTCAGTTATTGAGAGATGTGGGTTAAAATCTGGACTGGCATCTATCAGCATATCGACACTCTCCAGCAGCCAACATGTTAATACTTTTTTTGAGCGTCTGACACCAATAATTTTAAGTTTCCATTTGACGCTAGATGGAGTTTTTGAAGCCTCCAACTCCTTGCCACAGACATACAGGGAATCAAGTTTAAAAGATTTGATGCCACCACCATTGTGCCCGCGTCATAACTTTATAGAACGTGTCAAACTCGTGGCATTTTTTACTTTTACAATATCAAAAACTTTTATCTATTCATTAAAAGAGCGTGTTTCTTTCTTGTTTTCCTATCAATCAAATCTCATGAAATACTGCTTCCGCTATTGCTTTACGTCTAATAATCATGGAGATGTATAAGTTTAAATTGCCAACAAGTTATTTTGAAATGGCATCCTCATTTAAGATTAAGTGGAGACAATGGTCACGTTTCAATTGGATAGTACAGTGCATCATGGGGCGGGAGCAGTGGAGTAGAAACAGGGGGTTTTTAAGGGTCCACTAAACCCAATATGGCATGATCTACACTCTCATTGAATTTGGCCAGGTGAAATTTAGATGGTGCTTTTCACATGCAGATGATTTTGTACATAAGTATTGTGAGGCATAAATCTATTATGCAAATAGAGATCCTGAAACATCAAATTCCTACCAGATGCTAAATAATCGTATCGACTCTATACACTTTGCGTGAAGAGAGAAGTTAGCTGCAATTTTGTAATTTTGTATAAAGATGAAGTAGCAAGAGTGTTGTATTCAAACAACCCAATCCAATCTGTCAAGCTATGCCAGAATTTAGCTCCGAAAGTTCCAAATAGAAATAATGAATGTCATCTCCTTTTTTTCTTAAGAGGCTTTCAATTGTTGGATCACGGTTATCTTTCACACGTTTCTAAATTGTGATTTACAATACTGTTATTTTTTGTTAACTGTGGAATGATTCATTGAAGGAAATTCAAGAAGATAAGACCTTGTTCATCTCTGAATATCATCAATACATTTCTATCATTTTTTTTTTCTCCTTCGAATACCCAGTATATTCAGTCTTTCTTATACCTTTTCGATCATTGCCAGAACTTCAATACCTGGATAAGTAGTAGCAAAATTAGCTTAATAAAATCTCAAAGTCTACCGCTCTAAGTTTTCGTCAAACATACCTCAGCCGCCTATCACTCCAGTTATTGGCCACAGCAAGAAAGTATCCATTCGGGCCTCAGCTCGCACGTTGTGATGGAGACCAGAAAGGTATAGCGTGGAGACGGGTGTTTGCTTGTCCTCCCATCGGGAAAAATGATACTCGCTGTTAAAATGACCATGTTGCCCGACCTAGAGAGACCCAGAGCTTAAAGATAAGATGCCCATATAGAGCTGTGCAAAGCTAGATCGAAAGACTGGAAAGTACCACCTCATTATTTCTGTTGGTAATATATTTACGATAAAAATGTGTGTCTTTAAATTATTACGTACGAAAGCCCACAATCATGATCCCCATAATTAGCTGAACACGGATCCTTTTTATCGTAATAAGCTTTAAATAATGAACAATTTGATAAAATAGTTTAAGGCTTATAAGAGACGGGCCTAGAGATATTGCAATGGAAAGAAATCCTAACATCGAGTTGTGACTATGACGAGAGCAAGTACTATGTTCCTTACGGTTTAAGATAATCTTTGATCGGGTGCTAAGACATATTTTTAGAGCAAAAACTAGTTTTAAATTGTACTATCAGTTAAAGATATCGGAACAAGAATAAAAGTTAATGAGGGGGGGTTTAATGACCAGCTTTGTCACAAATTTTAATTATGTGAGATACTCTGCAGAGTGCAATAGACGTATTTGGATGGTTAATTAGGATCTGAGGAAAAGCAGTCAGTATAAAGCACAGACCCGTCGTTTTTTTCGATGCGTTAACGAACTATATTAAGAAAATGTAGTAAGAATTTAATAACTTCCTGTCTTTAATGAAAATAATTCAACATACAATGGATAACACATTTATATAATACATAAAACATTTTTAAAGACTAATCTACATGTCTTTGCTCGTTTTTTCCGAGAGTGCTAGGACTTCCAGGAACGTCATATTCCTCCATTAAGTCCTCTAGCTCAAATTCTTCAGCGTCATTTAAATGATTGCTGATCTTATCTCGTTGTTGATTTAAGGATAATCTCTCTTGATCTCTAGATAAGAAAACTGGGTTTGAATTCGTGGCGTATAAGTGAAGTAAAACATTTGTGAATAAGAACATAAGGAACGCTAAGCTATATAGAACCAGGACATATGACACATGCGTGATGCCTGCATCTGATAGAATTTGCATTTGCTCTTCGGTGGCACCCATGAATATAAATCCCGAAGCGAAAAGGAGCTTCAAAAAAATTAGTATAAGTATTGGTTTTGAGAAAAAGTAGACCTTAAACTTACGAATGGGGGTATATATTGAAAGCTATTAGCATCACCATCTTCTGATATGCTGTTTTGGTCTTTCAACACGAAGGCAACTTCAACTATTCTAGTAAGGCCTGCTGCCATCAAAGTATATCCGAATACTGTATGAATCATTGTGCTCAATGGTAAATGTTGAGGATGTGCAGACATCGCCCACCCTGTAAGAAAAATGACAAATCCAGGTATGAAGTTCCTTTTGGGTCTCCCATCCCTTTTTTTGCTAAGCCAGATTCCAGCCAAGCCAGCAGACCACCAAATCACACCCATAGTTGTATGCTGAACATCATTCTTTACCCAAGGTTGGCCCCATCTATGCTCTGTAAATGTGTTGACACAACCCCAAGCTGCAATCATCACAGAGTCAAAGAATTCTGGAGATTTACCGACTTTTTTTAGCCAAAGTTGTCCAACTAGCATTATCATAGTCATAAGTATCCCATATCCAATAAAGGCACTGCCCATAATAAAGTGGGCGAGACATTGTCCTAGATGATCTTCTCGGCAAAACCCCATAGCAGTGATGCCACCGAGTAGCATTTGAGTCCAGGAAATTATTGGCATTATTTTTCCGGCAATACCATGTCCCACTACTGCTAACTTTCGTATTTTGCCATGCAATCCATTTGTAATATGAAATCTAAGGTAAACACCGAAAATGATTTGAATAACAAGAAAGAGCATCAGCCAATTCCCAAGAGTACCATGTACATTCTTTGCGAAAACTCTTCCTTTGTGTAAATGAGCTAAAAAATACGCCACTACAGCAATAGTCGTTCCAACCACCTGAGTCGGCACATGCCATCTACTTTTAACGAGCTAATGTTCCTGGTTAGTCAGAAGGGTTGAAAGGGACCTGTGGAGGAAGCCATACACCAAGAACCATACCGGTAGGAAATACTATACCAAAAGATAGCATCATTAAGCCAATGTGCAACTTCAGCATTAGGTCCTGCTTTTGTCAACATTTTAACCTCCTCTGTAGGAATTTTGCTTTACATACAGTAGGCTCAGATGTCATACTGTCTCCTGCCGCTATTTTTGATATATCATGGCCGTGAGCTATTGAGGGTCTAACAAAAGTAAACAGAATTGCCCAGAGAGCAATCATGATAATCTTCGCCATGGAAGGATGAACCAGAAACGAGTGTCTTTCAGGCGCGTTTAGAGTGGTTAGGGCCGAATTTTATCAATCCATAAACTCATACCGAGAGACTCAAATCTTATCAGCGAGGAGCCAAGTTTTGGAGTGCAATGCTCCAAAGTCTGAATTTGTGGATATGTTGTGGCGGAGCGCATCCTTCCTGTGGGAGAATTCAAATGCCATACCCCTGTCCAACAGAAAGATACCTTACTAATTTGGTACGTCACTTTAGTCATTTTTAGAGTCACGTGATAAACTGCACAACAAGAACTAAATTTAGGGATTTGCAATTCGGCTTTGACAACTTGATATCCGGCATTGAGCCATCCCCCTTAGAGATTATGTTAAATCACTAGAGTCACTCTAAACATCTTCACGTTCCAGATCCTTCGTTACATCAATCATATACTGTCCAACTCGTACACATTTGTCGCTCTCATTCTTTATTTCATTCAGTCTTTACTTTTGCCAACATGAATTCGACTTCAAATGCACTCTCTGAAAATTCTCGAACTCGTATCCATTCGTCGTTCATTCAATATTCTACAGAACAACTTTGATCACAGCACGCCCTTTGCTGCATTTTTTTAGATTAGTAATCATGCCACACTTGTTATGTCAATTTGATCAAGTCAGTATGTTGCCGTCAAGAAGACTTGACTAATGATGCTTTGCATCGATAGTATGCATGCATAGACAACTGGTATTCAAAGCCGTCACATCTTTTACCTTTCACCAGCTCTAGAGTACAACCTATAACCATAGAATTATGTGATACATTGTATAATACAAATTTCCCTCCTTTTACCCCTTCACTTCCTAATTCAATGATACATGCATATGCGACAATAATATAATTGATATGCCTCGTCGTTAAATGTTCGGATACGGAAGATTTCTAATAACGACACAACGCTCAATTAATTGATGTGGGATGCGATAGAGATGAACAGCGACTTCCAAGTAATATGAATTGAATAAAGACTTGGACGTTTAGATAGACATTGATCTGCTCTATTTGCAGCATAATGAAGCCACTGAACTCTGAAAATACATCAAGATAGTTTCAGTGCTCAGGATGTATTACGCACTAGAAGCTGAGCCATCAACGTGCTTGAAATGAAAATCGTAATAGCAAAGTAAAGAACTTTAGGATGAATAATTAATGTGATGACAATTTGTTCAATCAAAGCGACGACGAATGGAGTAATGAACAAAATTATATCTGGGTATCACGCTTGACAAACGCGTATTAAACACGTGACAATTGGGGCACTAATTGGGAATTTATGATAATTGATAAGTACACACAGACCATGCCCTTAAAGGAATAGTTCAATGCCGAATAACATGACCCTAAATTTTAATTGTAACAGTAACGAGTCGAGATGTCCAAAAAATGATCAATTCTCTAGTTTTTGTATCCTAAATATCTATAGATTTTATCACTTTTTTCTCTAATTAACATGCGCTATTCATTTTAGAGAGGATTAGATGCAACTCACCTTATTGATTTTTAGAGAAGTTTGTTTCTCGCAGTTATATCCAGATCTTGGATTTTATTCCTATCAAGACTGTCCACATTGGATGCTAGGGATCTGCTCTCTGGTTTTCATTTAATTCATCTTCACCAAGGATACTAAAAATGCTTGAAATCTTTAAGGAGCTTTAGATGATGTTTTAGTAAAAAAATGCTGATACTCGATCTGATACATCAGAAAATTGAGAGATATCCAAAATACTCTTTAAACTGTCACTTGTGCATTCTCTACTATAAGTACTCCCTCTTGAACCGAATCACAAAGAAAACACATTTGACAGATTCTATAAATAGTTTTGAAAAGTTTGACTGATTTTCATTTTTAAATGTTTGGAATCAAAAATAAAAATATGGTCAGAAACGCCAATGAATATGAATATCTATAAATAATTTTTGAGTATTGTCCATAGAAAATTTAGGGATTAGTGTTCTGTGAAACTTGTGAGTGTTGACAGGTTATGTTAGAAGAATGCATTTTCTTTCGTAAGAGGATAGTAATGCAATTATCCGGTTCGTTAGCGAACCATCATAGGCTTCAATGTCTAGTACTGTAATGCTTTCAGCTTCAATTATGCTTAAATACTTTTCAATTAAACAACGATATATATTGGTTGTCCAACGCTGAGGCTTTAATTTGATGAAATTGCTTGTATGCGATATTTCGCTAAATAGCAAAACTAGATACATGAATAAAATTCTTGATCCCAAAATTACGCCTGTTACACCTCACACCGTTTTTTGTAGCATATCAATTCTAATGTAGAGAGCTTGTTTGTAGCTAAAACCAATCATAGCCTACAAGTAATTTTTTTAAACGCTAAATCTATCTTTTAGCGTCATGAAGTAGTTAATCATCGTCTCTTCATGTGAGTCCTTCACATATCATTATCTACTTTTCAGATCACACCGTTAGTAAAACAGTATATTAGAAGAAAACTAGAAAGAGCCCCTTCCAATGAAACTTAGGGACTCGTCTAGTTGAGAGAATGCAATTCTCGTGAATAATTCCTTGGTGCAATACAGTGCAGATTTGGGTTAGGTGACATATGATGTAAGATTTAACCTTATACTAGCTTAATATTCGTGACAAACCCAAAGCAAAACAGCATTGAAATTTTTCATCACTAGTTATTGATAGAGCGTACGTAGCGCCCAACTACAATGCAATGATCTCTTTCGAATGGTTCTATATTTTGTATTATTAGTATGTGACTAGATAATTGCCTTTGTAGGAGGAATTTACCAAGGGTTAACTGTTCAAGAGGCTTAATTCTTTCTTCTCGAAGTTTCTGAACTTCGCGAGCAAATACAGCTTCAGGCGCCGCCGTACTGTCTATACAATTTGCCTTAATAGAGACAACAATTCCACCTCCAACCTTCAAGAATAAGTGTGCATTCAGCCCAACGATACGTGCCTGATCAGGTTGTGCAACATCTGCAAAGATAACATCAACCATTGAGACCAACATTCTGTACCTTAACGGATGACGCGCATCTTCAATAATTGGAATAACATTTGTGCGATGAGTCGCCATATTGATTAAGTCTCGACCAGAGCGGTGCGAGAATTCCACAGCAACTACAGTACCCGTAGGACCAACTATATCTGCAACATGAGAGACCGAGGTTCCAGAAGCAGCTCCAAGATAAAGAACTTTTGCTCCAGGCTTGATAAAGATTTCATCGAGACCCCCCAAGACACCAGCTGCCAGTTTACTTCGGAATGGATTCCAGACGCGATATTCAGTTTTTGTGGTGGATGGAGTACCATCAGGGTTAGCTGGACCATTATTTTCAACGCTAATGCGCTTCTCGCCATATACAGATTCTCCAGGTGAAAGATTCTTGGTGACTAACATATCTTCTTTGCCACGCGCAACAAATATACCTGGATGACGATGAGGTTCCTTTTGACGTTAGATAAAAACTACTAGATCAATAAACCTAGGAATTCATACAACAATAGTTTTAGCCCCTCCTTTAGCACCTGGCTTACCACGACCCCTAGGTGCTCCACGTCCTCTTGGAGCTCCTCTACCTCCACGCCCACCACCTCTACTGTCCCCTCGACCTCCTTGGTTATCTGTTAGTTATTCTCACCTAGTATTTTAGATTTTCGCAGGTAGCGTGAAGAGCTTGAGTCTGAATATATAAAGACCCGAGATAATTTGGAATATAAAACGAACCTCCCCTTGAGAATCCTCCACGGCCTCTATCTCCCCCACCTCTAGATCCTCCTCCTCGTGCTCCACGGTCACCACCATTACGTCCTCCTCGAGGTGTATATGCCATTATGATTGCTAGGAGAATCAAAAATTTAGCAAAGATTTTTCAAGTGGTTATTTGATGGAGGAAATTTATTTTTTTGTAATTTTTCCAAAATTTTATCCAATTACGAGCTAGCGGCTGGTAAGTAGGGTATTTCATTGCCCTATTAAAATCCTGCGATCATGTGATATGTATGGGCCTAGGTTTGAAATTATTGTCGGAACTTACGATATCACAAACAACTATATCGAGAACGATCAAAAAATCTGAATTAAAATTAAAATGCCGCCTGTCAGGCGTAAAAAGATCCATTCGGGTCCCATATCGAATCAAACCAACTCCCGTGCCACAAAAAGTGTGAAGCAGATTACGACCCACTTGAATAAGAAGACAATTGCAGATGCGATCACCAAAGAAGTCGACAACGATCTCGCTATAGGCCAGAGAATATGTTAATAAACTCAGAAAATGAATATTCAGATGCTGAAATGGACGACGGATCCCTTTTCTTACTCGACACG
>PEDP01000841.1:0-16857 GCA_002918395.1 Erysiphe pulchra | reverse complement strand
TGATGTATTTACAACAATCTTTGTGATTTTTTGAAATTTAGGGTGACGTCTACTTATTTTGTCATCCAACCATGCCAAAAGCACCAGCAAAGAAATTGAGAGCAACCTTGAAAGCAAAGAAAGCTGTAGAAGCAAGATATAGAATCAGCAGAGATAACCATCTAGATACACAGCCTGCAAAACCAAGTCAACCGAAAAAAAGAGTTGAAAAAAAAAATTGAAACAAGGTGGTCTCTTACTGTCCCGCACTATAAGCAGATCAGACTGGTCATCTTCCTCAAAAAAATCTACTAACATCACTTATGGTCAAGATCGGAGAAGGAGTACTACAGAGGATTTAAAGACGTGAATGTAAATAATTTCACCGGTAGAAGATAAATGATTTGTATTAAAGTAATTTGGGAAACATTAAATTCCTACCCCCCTTTCCTTATTTTCTTACGTCCCTGCCCTACTTCACTGAATGCCCATGCCCTGTTGGTACTAGGGTCCGCAGCAAGCTAGAGTTTGTAGACTCCAATCAGCACCAGAGAATTTATCACCGAAAGAAACCAGGGCTATAAAATTACTCTATCTAATTGGTCAAGCCACGCCAGATTTTAGTTCTGACTGATTAATTCTGGGACAAATTCTTTCGCCGTTTTCTTATTTTCTTACTCCTCTCCCCTGCTCTCTCGACTGCTCTGTCCAATCAGCATTAGGAATACTTTAAACGAAAGTGACCAGGGTTTTAGTTCCAGCCAATAATGAGAGTCACTCACTAATGATCTGGGACTGAGCAAACCGATACTCAAATGAAATTTTCTGTCTTTGAACATGCAGCTATAACATAAGGTGATTAGTCTAGTACGAGGCCAAGAACATATCACATTCGTAGAGGGCTCGGACTCGATTCCCGCACCTTTTCTCGTCGACCATGAAGGACTGTAACGATATCAGAGACAGTGGTAGCAGAGGCAGAGGAGATTTAAACGGTATATATGGATTTGTGTTTTAGCATTTGTCCCACATCATTAGTGAGTGACTCTCGTTATTGGTTGGAACTAAAACCCTGGTCACTTTCGTTTAAAGTGTTCCTAATGCTGATTGGAGAGAGCAGTCGAGAGAACAGGGGAGAGGGGTAAGAAAACGGCGAAAGAATTTGATGATTCCCAAAAATTTTAGTACACAAAAGTCTGCTTGTGATGTCCCTCTCAATTCCAAATTAGTGACTTTTTGACCATTCTCTTCCACAGCACCTCTTTCCATCTCCTTGAATTTGTTTTTCGTCGCTAATCTCCTACACCCAGAAATCTATTATTACCGTCTTAAAAACCTGGTTCACCATAATAGGATTGCTCTACACTTATGATGCCATGAATCATTCACAACACTAAAAACCCTAATTTCTTCTATTAGTAATTCAACCCTCATCTTGATGCCATAATTATATCACTATCATCATCAACAACATTCTTTTGTTTACAGGCATGTTTCTGTGAGAAATTCTTAGCCCTAGGGAGGTAAATAGGCGACTTTCGGAAGATAGTTTAACCGCCGATATAAATTTTTGAATTTCAAATTCAAATTATAGATTTTTGGCACCAGAATCGAAAATTTCCCTAATTACACAATACTTTGAAAATATTCAACTTTCAGAAATTATGGCAAATGATAATTTTAAAAGTATGCACTGTCTTGTACTAGACACTGGGCCGATAATAAAGAATGACCCATCTATCTCCACCCTTTTGAGTCAAGCCGAAGCTCTCTACACTGTACCGTCAGTTTTAGAAGAAATTCGAGATGCTACTACAAGAATGCGAATAGAGAGTACACTTATTCCATTCCTTAAAGTACGCTCTCCTTCGCAAGCTAGTGTCAAAGTAATCCGAGACTTTGCTCGGAAAACAGGAGACCTTGAAGTACTTAGCCGAACAGATATTCATCTCATGGCTCTAGTTTACGAGTTAGAGTGTGAGCGAAATCATGGTAATTGGCGCTTAAGAAGTTCGCCAGGCCAAAAGAGATTGAATGGAGCTCCTCCTGAGTCCCTAAATGAAAGAGACTCTGTAGTTGCAACGTTAAGGTTAGATTCTAGACAGGAAAATGTTCCGGAAAAAAAAAATCAAACAATGATGGAAATATTTCGTTGTCCACCGATGTGGAAGAGGCTTTAAAAAATCTAGAATTATCCGATAAAAAATGTCAGCGATCTCAAAATGATGAGTTTGTAATTTCAGATAAAAAGGAATTATTGACAATGTCAAGTTCCAAAATTTTAGTTGGAGATGTTTCTGATAGTGAAAATGAAAGTTCAGACGATGAGGGTTGGATAAAACATTCAAACTTAAAAAGATACCAAGAAAATGACAGAGGCGTGACAACTGCACCCCAAGACAAGGTTAAAGTTTTACAGGCTGCCATAATCACTAATGATTTTGCCATGCAAAACGTGTTACTTCGTATGAATATCAATATTCTTTCATCAAACTTGCAAAGAATATCTAATCTGCGAACTTGGGTCTTGCGCTGTCATGCTTGCTTTAAGATTACTAAAAATATGGAAAGGCAGTTTTGTGAAAGCTGTGGGAAGCCTACCCTTTTGCGTGTCGCATGCTCAACCAGTAAAGATGGAAGTTTCAAGCTGCATTTAAAAAAAAACAAGCAATGGAATACAAGAGGTAATGTATTTAGTATTCCTAAGCCACGAAGTGGAACTTCTAGTGGAAAATTGATGGCTGAAGGAAGAAAGGGTGAATGGGGATCAAAGTTAATACTTGCAGAAGATCAAAAAGAATACATTAATGCTCTGGGAATAGAGCGACGGGCAAAAAAGCGGGACCTAATGGATGATGATTTTTCGCCTGGTCTTTTGTCAGGAATCCGTGGAGAAAGGGGTAAACAGGGCAATAAGCCAAATATTGGTGCAGGAAGAAATATAAATTCAAGAAAGAGAAAATAATTTATGTAATTCTAACAGTAGAGTCCGGTGATTTTTTGAATTCCAATTAATAGAAATTTTATGATCTTTTAGAAGGTCTTAAGAATATTTCAACTTAACAACCTTCATTCACAACCCTCAAATATAGGGAGAACGGAACTATTAGCCAATTTTAAGTAATTGGTGATACATCATTATCTTGATATAAGTAGATTCCCTGCGTCTCAAAATTCTTTTACATGAATTTTAACTTTAATTGTTTCGATGGAAATTTGTCTTTATTTCTAGCTCCTCATAATTCATTGACTAATTTACTGGCCTAGGCGTTGAAGATCCCCTGATCAATAATGTTAGCAAATCTATTTTTAATTTGATTTGGTATGATCTCTATTTTGAAAAAGAAAGTTTGTAAATACTTACTTTGCTGTGTAATAAGTAGTCCGTATCTTTTCTTTAACGTAACTCGATGTCTCGAATACTTGTCGTCGGGTGAGAAGCGGGCTGGATGAGCACTTTTGCTCACTTCACCCAAAACGACTTTTTTTTAATGTGTAGACGCGTTTACCGTTATTGTCGACTGTGTACATAAGGTGCATGATGAGGATGTGCTTTGAGAGATAAGGTATTCCTTTGCTGGAAATTGGAACGCGTAACCTGCCCTTAAGGCACTGAGTAATTATATGCTGGTGAGCTGAATCTTTCCAATGCGCTGAAAATTTTCCTCTAATTTTTCCGTCCGACCAGCGCGCGGCTCATACTCCTCCGATAGAACGACGCTTACTAAGCAAATTCCCACACATAATAGCTTCAACTGACGATATCGTAGGTCGTCAAGGAGATTATCTCCTTGTGATGTGGAAGTTTCTCAAAAAAAATTATTAGAAGGTAATATTTTTTGCGCTGGTATTCCTGCCTCTGAAAGTATAGGAAACAAACATCATTGTCTATTAACCAAGCCAGTTTTACATCCGCAAATATGTATAAGTTTGAGACGAATTGTCAACCCTATGTAAGTGAGCCTGTTATTTCACCGATTAATGTTGAATCAAGCTAGCGAGATGCTTCTCTAAGACAAAGGCAAAGAGAGATTTCTGGCTATGAATGCATAGTCGACATCATAAAAGCGTTGTAGACAACTTAACATCGAGAGATGAGCTAAGTAACACTCAGGTTAAACAACATATGCGTGAGTTCAACTTTACTGCTGTCGTTGTAACTCATCAATTAACCGCTAATAACTTTTAGTATTCATAACTTACGTAATATTTACAGGGATAATTTATATCTGGGGGACGCGTAAAAACACGGTAATTGATTACTGGGATTTTGTACATTGTATAAATAGTTTTCTTCCCTTTTTTTAGGATTAGAATTAAGTTATATATACTTTTTACAAATCTACAAGGCAAGTGCATTCTACGAAGTTGGAGGAGTCAATGGCATAAGAAAGCCGGAAGATTTCATCCCTTTCTTAGATCGTAGTAATCTTGATACTACAAGAGTTGAAAAAGCTACTAATTCACTGAATGAGATGAAAATGGGGGAAAATCCGAAGTGGTCTTCGTTCTTCTCTTACTGATCAAAAAAGTTGACGGATGCCTAGGGAGATAGTTGGAAGGGTAGGATTAAGATAGACCTGCTCCGTAGTGCGATAAACACCAGGCTGAGGACAGCTCTTTCCGGGAATCAGATTCTTACTAAGTGGAACTTTGAAGAATGGGAAGGAATTGTGAGCCAAATCTCACATCAAGTTGAAGATGCATCTAGACGCTCTATGATAGTTGAGAAGAGGGATATGAATTCTGGAAAGGGTCTTCATGTAAGGCAGAGTCATCACCATGGACGGTAGGAATGGGATATGGAGAAAGTAGTGGTGGTCAAGGGTCTTCTCAGAAAGTAGGCCAAGTGGATGCAAGCGAGGATACGATAATGGGTTGTATGAACACTACGAAAGCTTCAAGTAGATTCTTTAATCAAAAACAACGAGCTATGTGGAAGTCCCCAGACCAGATAGCAAGGCTTCGAGAGGAAGGACTCTGTTTTCGTTGCGAAAGAAGAGAATGCTATACAAGGATTTGCCCTATTGCGCCCGCAATCAATCCATCAAGACGAAGAGGACTGCAGTAACCCTGCCTCCAAATGACTCAAGCATGATTGAAAGTCTTGACGATGATACTAAATCTACGGCTTCGAATATTCGGAAAATTAGATACTCCTAGGAATAGTCGCTCCTGGGAGTTTAAAGTAGTTGTTAGTAAAGACTTGAATGTGAATACTTGCCCGTTTCTTGTTAATGCAATCCTCAATGACGTGATTTTTGTACAAGCATTATTGATAACGCCCTTGCCGCTTATGACTATTTGAACGGTTAGTCAGTAGGTTAAGTCTTGCTGACGCGCCAGCAAAATTCCAGCCGTATATAAATGAGTTACCACGCGAAAACCTTGATCTAGGTGCTAGTGCTTATATGGATGATGTGCTGGCCTATACTAATGGAAGCGAGGAAGAACATTGGAAGACTGTCCGTAAAATCCTCTCGAGACTAGACGAATGTGGTCTATTTCTAGATATCGATAAATGCGAGTTTTTATGCAAGGAAGTCAAATATTTAGGGTTTATTAAATGGTGCGAGTGAAGGTGTTACGGTTGATCCGGCTAAAGTGAAGGCACCAATATCAGTTAAGGAAGTGCGTATGGGATTTGCTCATTTTTATCAGTGTTTCATTAACAAATGTTCGGACATTGCTACCCAATAATTAATCTGACATAAAAATACATTATGGCGTTAGGCAGCAGAAGAGACCAATGCAGTGAAAAAAAATTTCCTTGCAAGGATGTAGGAGGTGATTTATATTTTATTTGACATTTACCGTAAACTAGATCTTCTCCTTAGAACTTTTTAAATAAGCTACCTTCAGATACTCCAACGCTTCCAGCTTGTTATTTCGAACCGTAATATCTGTGCCCACAATTTTAGTGAATAATATATTGTATTTTAAGCGGAAGATAGAATACTCTTTTGAGAATGAGGAAATACTCTTGGATGAAATCATATTCCACCTTAAGTCCGAATTTAAGGCTAATAATACTAGAAACCTTTTCTGAATCTTTGGAATTCAAACCCGAGTATTTTGAAGCTAGCTAAATGTTATTATTGAAAACTTGAATCTTAATATTCCCGACCAGATTGAGAAAACAAGGTTGCAACCTGTTATCAATGCCAATCAAAAGTAACCATGGATTAAAAGCATCACAGAATGGAGATGATCGGTTTATTGCTACTTTTTTTCAAGATTTTATCGGATCCATTACATATCTAGTATTTTCCACAAGACATGATTTAGTTTATACAGTTTTACACCTATCACTATTTTTTTGATCTCCCCAAAAGCCCTCTATGTGCAGCTAAGCGTATCCTTAGATATTCGAAGAGAATACTCGATATCAAGATACCTTATGGGTTTGGTTCGTTTATTCTTATTTGTTTTTGTGATGCGTGATATGACAACTGCCTTAGTATAAAACGAAGACTCTCAACTCACACTTTTAGCTTGGTGGTTTATGCATTTGTCGAAAATCAGAGAAACAGCAAACTGTTTGCATTTTCTGAATACCAGGCGGAATATATGGGGGAGTTTGGAAGTATTCAAACAACTTTTCTAGCTCCAAGGACATATAGGTAGATTATTCTTACGCTACCAGAGCCCAACTTTATGAATAGATAAACAAATCTTGCTATATCAGAAATGGTCGAAATTGGTATTAGATAATAGAACCTTAGAATGAGCACCACACTGTTGCATTTGCGACCTGTGTGTTTTCGGCGTCAAGAATGTATAAAACAGTTTTACGTTAAAAATATTTTCTTTCCTGGCTAGTCAATGGATATTTTTATTCAAAAGTTATTTACCAGAAACGTTTTTTGCTAAAATATTTCCTTCAATAATGTTAAGTTTAGATCTAGCGAGATAAATTAGTTGAAGACTATCATGTAATTAAAAACACTTTGAAGAAGTAGTCAGATAATCAATTCATTCACAGTTTCTAATGGCATACTATTGTGCTGCCGATCACTTCGTCAGAGGGGATACTTACATGTAGACGGTAGTTGATATTGCCATTCGTGAATTTATTTTTTGATGGCTTAAGAAGCGGGGGTATCTATTATAGAAATAAACAGAAAATACTTTACCCGATTATCATTTATTTGTCATGCAATACGTCTCGATCGAGCACTTTCAGGTACGGTATTCTCATATTATGCATTTTCGATAGCCCCAGACTTTTTATTTTCACCTCCCTTAGAAATTAGATCTAAAAACCCTTTTTTGCTCATTTCATTTATCTTTTCTTCTTTACTTCGTTGGCTCACTATACCTCTGGCCTTTGCTTCCCTTGCAGCTTCTTCACCTTTAATCTGAGCCGCTCTTACTGCATTGAATAGTTTAATAACTCCACGTTGAGCTATTTTCTTGAATTTTTTTTCTTCCTCTGCTATCTCTTGGGAATTTTTGTGAGTCACTTCTTGATTCGAGGTTTTCAGACTCTCAGATGCCATATTAGATCCAAGTACGTCAATAACACGACCCTTTTTTAAAGCCTCTTTTCTATCTGCCCTAATTTTCCGCCTAGCCAGTGATTCCAATTTAGCGTCCGTTGCTTGTTTGCTAATATATTGGGCCTGAGCACTTCGCGCAAGTACAGGATCGTTTCGTTTCGAGCTTGTAAGCTTTGAGCCTAGTATCTTACTCATTGAGGTAGCAAATATATCTGGATCATTACGCTTCCGTTTTCTTTTGATACTTGATTTTTGAGAATGTGTAGATGATGAGGCGTCTGACGCATTGGAGTCCAAATCACTACTGGATACATCATCAATTTCAGATGATATCTTGAAGTTTTTCTGGGACTCATCGCCACTACTGGATGCCGAAATATTTGGGGAAGTTTGAGTCTCAGAACTGGACTTATTTACTGCTTGATGATCCGCTATTGTTCGTTCGCAATTTTCATCTTCAGAAGAATGATAATGTTTTGAATTTCTTCTTCGTTTTTTTACGGGGCGACAATCTTTTTTGGCCTGCTCATCTTTTTCAAAAACTTTTGAAGTTGAGACTGACATATCTGATGACTTTGTTTAGTACTGTTGGCGGCAACCAAAACTATTTTTTTTTCACAAATGACAAAAACTTTTAATAACTACATCACTGATCCTTGCATTAAATCAACCGATTGGCAAAATTTAATAATTGGCGAATCAGCACACGAATAAAAGCACAGGCCAGTGACGTTCGTAAAAGAGAGCCTAAACTATCAATCGTGTAGGACTTGACGCCCTGATGGGACACATAAAATGACATGTTTTTTAAATTTACATCAACAAGTTTGAAGGCTCATCAATATCATTTCTCATCTGTTTCAATCACTAGAAAATTAAGTCTGTGATAGAAAATTGAATTAGATAATGATCTTTTTCAAAAAAAATAAAACAAAAAACAAATAAAATATATATTGATGGTGAAATAGCAATAAGGGTCTAAAAATCTGAACAATTTGCTGAGGCTTTTGCTGATTAATCATCACGTGAATCGCTTAAAGCTGGTAAATTTGAATGAAGCCAGATTTATAGGTCTTAGTGGCATAATAACTTTTATAAAATTCTGCTATTCTTTTCCTCTATATATTATTTGCATAGAATTAGACTATACACATGATGATAATACATGAATCGGTAATTGCAATTCTGTACCTCCTGCAAATTGCTCCTCTATACCCTATATCTAAATGACTTTTAGAAAAAAAAAGTGTATATAGCTCTTCGCGTACGAATTTCCAAGCCATGATGTATCTCGAGCATCAGCCACCAATTACAGAGACCTTATTAATAGATTTAAGGTTATTGAAATATGTAGTGCCAACTATCATATAGAAATCTGGAGAACTAGAAAATTAAAAAGTAATCGAGCTTTGTGCAGTTAGAATTCAGAAAGACCCAGATGATGAGAAGGAGATGGCAGTCGCAGCTCTGCTAACACAGGGAAAAAAATATGGAAATGGCGGCAAAATATTGGGAAAAGAAGGTTGGCGAACTCCTAAGAACGGATTTGGATCGACAAGCCATGAAAACTCGTATTGAACGTGAACCACAACCCAAAGTGATCATTGCATTATTGCATGATATGCACTTTAAAAACACATACCAAAAGTCCTCAATTTTTTCAATTTAAGGCGCAACTCATGTAAAGTAGTCCACTGCTCCTTCAGAATCTCTGTAGTGTGCTAGTTTCGAATGCGCGCCTTCGCTAGACAAATTTTTAATTCACTAGTAATTCTAAAATTTGCTGCTAGCTTTTAAAAGGCATAATAACTGTGTGGTGGAGTCCATAGATGGAATCTATTTAAATAGTAAAGATAATATGTTAATTATGCTGTCAATTGTATAGCAAAGTTGACGATCTTACCTTCAAAGAGATATTCTCCAGGACTAATGTATCTGGTGGCAATCTTCATTCCCCTAATGACATTGACATCAGCTATAGATCCCGAGTAGCCAGTTGTGATGCGTTTTTCGCAATCATTGACTATATGTGCGTTCATGGAATAAAGCTGATGTTGATCCCCATAGACTTCAATGTTCGTCCTTGATCTTTGACGAAGTGGGATACAGGTCCCATCCACAGAGCCAACAAAGCCTGGAAAGCTATCTATACAAAGCTTGTTATCACTGAAGTGCGGGCACTCAAAGATAACTAGGTCACCTGGAGAGATGCAAATTGGAGAAGACAGATTTCTGCGAGAGGGATTAAATGTGTTATGTGGGCTTTGTGTATGAGACTACCATTACCCTATAAAAAAGGCCAGAAATAAATGATAAATGGGGGGATTAATCGAGATCGCAAATTCCGGCATTCATTGAACACGTAGTAATTGGAACTGTTTTTTTTGCAGTCATGTAAATACATTCTAGTTCAATTGCTTCTTTTTCAATTATTGGTGAAGTATGTAATTTGGCGCGTCTTCCAGCTTCAATTGAAGTGGTACTATTGCCTCTTTCTCTTCATAAATAGCTATTGGTCTACCTTAATTTTTCCTACCCCGTAAGATATTTGGTGTCCCTTGAGGTCCTGTATTACAATTTCTTAGCTTTAGGTCTACCGTACCTTCTTTACAGTTTTCGTCAACTAGATCTAGACTAGATCGGGACGTGTATCCAAGACCTAGTAGACCTTAAACTGTTTTTTTGTAGTCTCGGAATAATCCGAAAAAATACAAACTATGCAGATTATGTGATTGAATCGTTTTTAGATTCAGACAGATGAAGTATTTTGATCTTCAAACTCTAATTTGATCAACGTCTGCCCGTAAATACTTCTTCGGGGCTGATCTATTTGTCACCAACTGTCGGACTTATCTGCAGTTTATTTGAGATGTAAACGGTTGCTTCAATATTTTCTCTAAAATTCTAGAGGTAGACCTGTCTGTTTCAGCATAGCACGCATATTTGATTCCACTATCTTGATGCTTCTTTCAACAACTTCATTTTGATTCAAAGAAGCCATTGTTGCAGATTCGGTAGTGACACCAAAGTTTTTGGCCTATTCGAGTAGTGCCTATAGGAGCTCAGGTGTATTATTTGATCAAGCAGACTTTATTTTCTTATCCGTCTAATGCGCTAAATTTGCCTTCTGAAGTTGTAGCTTTTTAACCACTGCAGCTTTG
This sequence comes from Erysiphe pulchra, assembly GCA_002918395.1. Classification (NCBI taxonomy): domain Eukaryota; kingdom Fungi; phylum Ascomycota; class Leotiomycetes; order Helotiales; family Erysiphaceae; genus Erysiphe; species Erysiphe pulchra. The sequence continues at coordinate 6,215 of PEDP01000841.1, read as the reverse complement.
GATGGGAAGCAAATAACTCATTTTCGTCTTTTTGCTCTATCAATAAACAGCAAGAAATATTTGTTCCCATGAATGTTGGAAATGGGCTAGCCATATCGAGTTGAATTAAGTTTAATAGTTTTACACGGACTAAGAGATCAATTAATCTGTATGAATCTCGTATAGCAAATTCTCCTGCCCGTGCTTGCAAGAATATCCTCATTCTTCTTGCTCTAGAATCCATTAAACAAGATAATGCTTGCTCTAGTGATAGGCTTTATTGTTCTAAATGTACATTGCTTCGGTTTTTGCTCAATTAATTCTTCGCGTATTGTTAACTCAGGGATGTCGTACGCGCGAGCATCAGCTCCTATCGATGAGAGATCAGTTGAATGAAGTTTTTAAATGACAAGCCCAATCATTTTCTTCGCTTTGAGACATTATTGATCAGGTGGAAATTGAGAAGCGATTTAAGACATAGTAGTTGTATTGACAAATTGCACAGCTTTTATGGGTCCAGACTTAATTATTACAATGAAATCGAAAAAAAAGCACATTAAAACACGACTTTTTAGTTTTTTTAGCCTACTGAGTTCGGTCAAACCTACCAGCCTTCAAATATGTACCGCTCTCTAATGTTCCTTCCAATTTTTTTTGAAATTTGTGTCGTGAAAGAGGGACTCAACTGACTGACTTACGAGCCTGGCTGTGACCCTTATTTATTTTTTATTAACAGTTATACTAGTATAAATTTTTCTTAGGTACATGTAAACTCATAATATACGCCAGATTTTGTCCACGTAAACAAATTGGAATAGTATGCAAGATTCTCACGGAGATTTAGGAACCTTTGAATGGGTCAAGCTAGCAATTGGGATTTTAAATCCATCACGGAACGGAATTATCTTTATTCCGGATGAAGAGCACAAATTAGTCTTTAATGTGCAAAACGCAAGGCAGAGGTAACAACTGTAAAAAATTGATACAAAATGGTGCTTCAAGACTTGGGCAGGCGGATTAATGCTGCTGTAAACGATCTAACAAGCTCTGCTACTCTAGATGAGAAGGTAAGAGAATCTAGCTGATCCTAAATCTTTGAATCTACACTAAATACTAAGATAGGCATTCGATGCGATGATAAAAGAGATATGCGCTGCTCTACTTGAAGCAGACGTCAATGTCAGACTTGTTGGGAATCTACGAAAGTCAATTAAAGCTACCGTCAATTTCAAAGATCTCGCACCAGGTGTAAACAAAAAGCGTCTGATTCAGAAAGCAGTTTTCGACGAATTAGTAAGACTTGTAGATCCCCATGCAGAGCCTTTCAAGCCAAAGAAGGGTAGATCCAATATCATCATGTTTGTTGGGCTTCAGGGTGCGGGTAAGACTACGACTTGTACAAAACTGGCACGGCATTACGAGTCAAGAGGTTTTAAGTCTTGCCTTGTTTGTGCTGATACCTTTCGTGCGGGTGCTTTTGACCAGTTAAAACAAAATGCTACTAAGGCTAAAATTCCATATTATGGATCATTAACCCAGGCTGATCCGGCAGTTGTTGCAAGAGAAGGTGTAGAGAAGTTCAAGAAAGCTAAATTTGAGATTATAATTGTTGATACTTCAGGACGACACCAACAGGAGAGTGCCTTGTTTGAAGAGATGAAAGATATTCAAAAAGCTGTCTCACCTGACCAAACCATAATGGTTCTCGACTCTAGTATAGGCCAGCAAGCTGAGTCTCAAAGTAAGGCTTTTAAAGAAGCAGCAGACTTTGGCTCTATCATAATAACTAAAACTGATGGTCATGCAAGTGGAGGAGGTGCAATATCAGCTGTTGCTGCTACGCAGACTCCCATTATATTTATCGGTACTGGCGAACATTTGATGGATCTAGAAAGATTTGCGCCACAGCAATTTGTATCAAAACTATTGGGAATGGGCGATATGCAAGGCTTATTTGAACATGTGAAATCCTTAAAGCTTGATCAAAAAGAAACTATAAAGCACATCACCGAAGGAGTCTTTACACTCCGAGATCTTCGCGACCAAATATCTAATATCATGAAAATGGGTCCATTGTCAAAGATGGCAGGCATGATTCCTGGTATGAGTGGTTTAATGCAAGGCATGGATGATGAAGAGGGAGGTGCCAAATTAAAACGAATTATTTACATATGTGATTCTATGACAGTCAAAGAACTTGAGAGTGACGGTAAGCTTTTCATCGAACAACCAACACGTGTGACTCGTATTGCTCGTGGCTCAGGTACCAGTGTGCGTGAAGTTGAAGAAATACTTGTGCAACACAAAATGATGGCTGGTATGGCCAAAAAAATGGGTGGGAATATGAAAAACTTGCAAAAAGCTCAAGGTGCCATGGCAAGTGGTAATAAGCAGCAGCAAATTGCTGCAATGCAAAAGAGATTAGCAAGTATGGGTGGAAGCTAGGTGGAGGCATGCCGGACATGAACTCTCTTATGCAAATGTTCGGAGGTGCATAAGATTAAACTGGCTCGTAATATTATCTCAAGGGACTTGAGTAGTCACGTATTTTGTCCAACAACCTGCTTATTCACTAACAAGCCAGTTTAAAGCTTTTCCCTCCCTTTAATCCTTTAATAATAATGCTGACAGCAATTACTCACTGGAAAATACTAATGATTGGCTTTGAAAGCTATAGAAAGATTTTTTCTTCTATAGAGACAAAATTAAAAAGCCCCAATAGTAGACAGACTGCCATCGTATATGAGTAAGTGTGGACTCCCAAAGATGCTGAATTTTTTTCATAAGAAAAATTTTATCGTCAGTACAAGGAGCGCATTTTTTTAGGCTGAAATTAGAAGATAGATGGTAGCTTCATATCATGCAAATCTTCAGGTAGAGGAATTGTTCAAAACTACAGAGTGCCGCTAAATTATGCATTTAATGTTGCAATGTGAGTTTTGACAAGTCGGACTGTCGTCAAAAGATTCTTTGAAGTTTCAAGTTTTCCGTTGTGGACTTTTAAAACCAGGTTGATGCCGCACTATCACGATCAGATTATATGGCGATTTTTTATCTGTTTACTTATGTTTTGTTGACGGGTATGCTTGGATGGAGACAATCAATACGCCCAAGTCTAGGTTGATAAAAAATGACATGCAGGCCCCAATTGACTCGAATAGCGACACTCTATGTATTAAGTTTTTAGAGTCATAAGACGTTGGAAAGGAATTCTGCAATTTATCGAATAGTTAAAGACTAATGTGGCTGGTTAATTGACTTTTTCAAAGTGATCAGCCTGGTACTAATTACTCCAGTCTCCATTGTCATTACAATTTCATGCCCTCGCAAATCTCGAAACTAATGATGCACTGGGTCTATCATATGATCTTCATTCCAGCAGGAAAGACTTGGGCCAAGCACTAGCTGCCCGAACCGGCCTTATGAAATTTACAGCCTAGCATCTCTGCTTTCTATATGGTGCAGCTTAATCTTGCTACCGCTGTGGGTCCCTAAAAACCCAAATTCCATATTTCTTACAAGATTCTGTGACAAGCCGGTCATTTCAAAGAAAATATCCAATTACTCACCCCTCGCAACTTATTACTTCAATAGAGGCAATAAGCGGCTCTGGCCCATGCAAGATAAATGTTTATCAATACATCTTAGAATTTACGAAATTGTTAAACAGTTTCTCTACTGAACTTTCTATATGATCTCTGAGATTTGCTAGCAAAAAACTCGCTCTTTGGCAGTTAAGATCAAAGAGATCTTGAAAAAGACTCTCTACCCAAGTATACTGCGTGTATCTGCGTCTAAAAAACGCAGAATTGATGACATACTAAATTCTATTTTTACCCAAATTTAGGTATTTGAAACCCGACTCCGAGCTTGAGGTGACATTTGAGAAGAATCAGGTCGTGGGGTTACTGTGTATGCCTACGCTCAATTTTTTGAGCCCGTCACTAGTGCTTAATTGTAAATTACTCAATTTAAAAATATCAAATGCATGGTTTTTCTGGAGAAGTTAGCCTAGTAATCATACTTTCCTTTGTCTCATAGTAGCCCGGGAAATTCCGACCTATTTGACAAATGTCTCTATTAAACAGTCAGATACAGATTTAAATTTCTAAATTTCTGAGTTACAATCAAGATGCAAGTACGAGGATACTAGCAAGCATTGGTCACGAAAAATAATTAATCTAGTTTCCACATCAAGCTGGTCAGTTTCCACTAACAGCATCTACCGGCACTGTTCGAATCGATTTAATTGAAACATCTCACCGAGAAAAGAGTTTCATCATTTTCTATATTTCACACAAAAAAGAAAATAAGGTCTTTACTGGAGAAATAATAACCGATCATATCTAGTGTTTGTTGGTAGATTGGATTTCTATTCACGCGTTCGAAAAGAGATGGATTGCGCTGAGTCGATGTTAACTGAGATCAAAAAGGAGATTCTATGACGGTTTATTGCAATTTCTAATGATTTCAGGGTAACGAACTTGCAATAAACGATGGAGAACAAGACGAAAAGCTTAAATTACTGACTTGTTAACGTACCAATGCAGGTGAATATTCTCTAATTTTAAAATTCCTGATGTTGTCTCCATCTATTTCTTCATTATGTAGCCGAAAGGTAAGCTAATAGTCGTTATCCACTCTCTGCTGCAATCTGTATCAAAAAAGTGATCCCGTGACGATTGCTTTAGTATCATACATAATACATGAATCCCAAAATAGAAGCATGCTTGGTTCAATTGGCGTGCGTATTTTGATAAGTTAATAAGTTGATAAGTTGGATAGAAGTTAGTGATCCCAACTCTACTTGCCCTTATTACTGTTAAGCGTTATAGATGTCTTTAGCTTTTGATATCTACTTATTTTCATTTTCTATCACAAGGAAATTACTATTTTGGCGGTCTTTTAAGCCTCTATTTGTATCATAGCTAGTTTTCGAAAAGACTGATGAGAACATCTACTGGTATGCTCATGATAACGTTCTCTGCGCGTTATAATAATTATCTATCCCATGTCCATTTTATCTAGCGCTTAGCAGGCGAGTGGACAGTAAATTCGTCCACTGGCGGTACGCAATGTCAGGTCTGGTGTATATCATTACGAACACAACAATCACGGAAAATTCTGTACGATTAATACGCTCCTCATCATCTCTAGCTGGAGTTAAATTTTCGTCTTTTCCTCCACTAATAAAATTAAAACTTGCCGCCGCTTTCGCATCAGAGAACTGCTTTATACGTGAGGCCAATCTTTTTAGAAGTCTTTGTACGTCTTTTTACAATGGATTAGCCCTGCATGGGCTTGAACAGTATCAATTAGAGTACTGAGACTAGGATAGAATGTATCTGTAGAAGGAGGAGTGAGATTCATGATAAATGTTGTTATTTAAAAATGATGAGAATTTTTGGCAAAAATGGCGAATCGTGAGTGAGTCATGATTAGAGAAGAGTACTGAGAGAAGGCATGTATTTGAAAAATGCACATTTGTAAATACTAGGTACACTCAGATATCTCTTTTGCAAGCATAAACAACGTTGAGGCGCTAACATGTAATGTTACGGCTCATGTTATTACGTACATAAACTGGAGTTGAGGAGTTAGGAGACTAGAGATACCCATGTATTATTATTTATTATTGCTGTAACCGACAGTCTGCACGGGCCAGCCTAAAAGGCTTGTATATAGGTAGCGACAGGCTGTCATTGTTAGATAAGAGAAAATATTATCCTTATTGTTCCTATCATACAGCTTCCAAGCGCTATCGAACTCCATGGTTACTAAGGTAGGGTTTTAGGGTACTAATTATCAATAAATACGAAAAAACAGTCCATTTAACGTTGGCCAGGAAACAGTGTCCAAATTGAGCCCACTAATTTCGCTAAGCCCATTTTGGATTTACATGTACCGATAGGAAAATGCTCAAAATATATGATAGCTTTATCGATTGCGGCGCCCATTCGGCATCTGTAAGAATAATAGCACCTGACTATTATCCATGCATAAATATTTATTTCTATGATTATGAAGAGCTAATGATTAGTGCTGGGGGTCGACGACTCAACACCTGTACGTGGTGTCCCCTACGAACCTCCAGCTCTCTATTGAGAGTCTGCAGAGCTGAGATTGAGTCACAAACCTTATCAACTTTGAGCTGAGTTCACCTCCTCCTCTCAAAGATACGCTACCGTTAACCAAAGACAAAATGATGAAGACAATGACGCTAAGTAAGAGGAGGG